>SJYC01066227.1:0-16415 GCA_006408675.1 Madoqua kirkii | reverse complement strand
TTCCTCCAGTTCAGCATTTCTCATGATGTACTCTGCATAGAAGTTAAATAAGCAGGGTGACAATATACAGCCTTGATGTACTCCTTTTCCTATTTGGAACCAGTCTGTTGTTCCATGTCCAGTTCTAACTGTTGCTTCCTGACCTGCATACAGATTTCTCAAGTGGCAGGTCAGGTGGTCTGGTATTCCCACCACTTTCAGAATTTTCCACAGTTTATTGGAACTGGAAGCCACAATCAAAGGCTTTGGCATAGTCAGTAAAGCAGAAATAGATGTTTTTCTGGAACTCTCTTGCTTTTTCCATGATTCAGCAGATGTTGGCAATTTGATCTCTGAATCCTCTGCCTTTTCTAAAAAACGAGTATAAAGTCTTATACAGTCTAAACCTAAATAATAGCTTAGCACTGAAGCCTGATAATCTAAACCTTTAATTAAGAGTTTTTCTTGTAAGACCTAGTATATTTCTCCTGAATTCCAGTCAACCACAGAAATACCATAACTTTTGTACAACAATTTAGGCCAACTAGTTATTGTTCTGTCTTCCCATGATTGTTCTCAGATGTGAAATACACTTGTAGCCATAATCTAGGATCAAAGTCTTATTATGAGGCACTCATTGAAAGGTACAGATTGAAAGTCTAGTGTTTAATGTATATGAGTTTGCTTTTGAAGAGAAACAAACCCCATGGGTCACTTTTTTTTTTTTTTCCCCTGCACTGGATCTAAATCAGTAGTAATACAATTATAATAGGTAACTCATAGAAAATCTCTGGGACTAACAGACATTCACCTTTGTTTTGTTGTCCTTTAGTTGCTTAGTCACATCCAACAGTTTTGTGACCCAATAGCTTACAGCCATTTTTTTTTTTTTTCCCCTGCACTGGATCTAAATCAGTAGTAATACAATTATAATAGGTAACTCATAGAAAATCTCTGGGACTAACAGACATTCACCTTTGTTTTGTTGTCCTTTAGTTGCTTAGTCACATCCAACAGTTTTGTGACCCAATAGCTTACAGCCAGCCAGGCTTCTCTGTCCATGGGATTTCCCAGGCAAGAATACTGGAGTGGGTTGCCATTTCCCTCTACAACCCAGGGATTGAACCTAGGTATCCTGCATTTCAGGTGGACTCTTTACTGCCTGAGCAACCAGGGAGGTGAATCTCTATATAAGTACCAAACTTCTGTTTGTCTGTTATTAAGGTTTTCTTTTTTGTTACTTCATCCTTTAGGTATACCAGTGAACAAAACATTTTCGTATCAAATTTAGTACCTAGATGCATATTAGTTACCTTTACTTTCTTATCATCAAAAGTTACTAAGGAAGAAGGCAATGGCAACCCACTCCAGTACTCTTGCTTGGAAAATCTCGTGGATGGAGGAGCCTGATAGGCTGCAGTCCATAGGGTCGCTAAGAGTTGGACATGACTTAGCGACTTCACTTCACTTCACTACGGAAGATAATCTACTTTTACTCTAACAATAGCCAGATATTTTAACTTAAAAACCCAAACTCTGTTGATGCTTTAAGTACAATTTGGAACATTGGGAATGAGATTATGGGAACTATTTCTAGCAGGGCAGAAAGGAAAAGTAAATGTAATAAATGGCATATGTATTTTCTAGCGAAGTGTGGTTCTTAAAGAGATAATGAGACAACTCTGAATAGAACAGCAATACATCTATGAGAACACTGGTAAGTTTGCTAGAATACCTACATTCAGCTACATTCAATACCAATATTAGTAACTCTGGAGAAACTAAAGTTTCTTTTTGGGAACCATAGTCTAGCCATCTTAAGAGGCTAGCTTCCCATGGGAAGCATGACTCCATCTTGGTTTTTGTTTGTTTTTCACATAGATAGCAACAATATGAACAATATGAAAGTGTCTCTCCCAGTACGATGACAGCTTGTCTTATCTTCCCTAGTGAACATTTCTATGTACACAAAATTTGGTCAGTAGGAATGGCAGATTTCTTCCAAGTCCTTCTAGATCATTATGATTTTGTGTCTCAAGGTTTCTAAAGAAAGAAACTTTGTTAAGTATTGACATAATTATGACAGAATTCAATCAAATCATATATACAGTATGGTCTCAGACCTAAGTTTATAGGCTTAATACATACATTAAATTAACTTAAATTTAAGGAAAATTTACTGGTAAGAATCACTCTGTTTTTGATAAGGCTAGTGGTAAAGCTGAAGACCACTTTGACATGAGCCCATCTTTGCATGAAATGTTCCCTTGGTATCTCTGATTTTCTTGAAGAGATCTCTAGTCTTTCCCGTTCTGTTCTTTTCGTCTATTTCTTTGCATTGATCTCTGAAGAAGGCTTTCTTATCTCTTCTTGCTATTCTTTGAAACTCTGCATTCAGATGCTTATATCTTTCCTTTTCTCCTTTGCTTTTCGCCTCTCTTCTTTTCACAGGTATTTGTAAGGCCTCCCCAGAGAGCCATTTTGCTTTTTTGCATTTCTTTTCCATGGGAATGGTCTTGATCCCTGTCTCCTGTACAATGTCACAAACTTCATTCCATAGTTCATCAGGCACTCTATCAGATCTAGCCCCTTAAATCTATTTCTCACTTCCACTGTATAATCATAAGGGATTTGATTTAGGTCATTCCTGAATGGTCTAGTAGTTTTCCCTACTTTCTTCAGTTTAAGTCTAAATCATACAGCCTGGAAATTTTCATAATGTACTCTGCATAGAAGTTAAATAAGTAGGGTGACAATATACAGCCTATTACCTATTGAACAAATCAACAAATAGGAAAAAATGAAAGGTAGCTTTTAAATGATGGGCCTAGTTACCTGAAGTAAAAGTTATCATTGCTTTTTACTGATTGAATCAGTAGAAACACTGTGAACTCTATCGACACAATCCAATCATCATATTGATCCAATATATTAGAAAATGTCAATGATGTAAAAACTTCAGGTCTAAAAAAGAAAATATACTTTTAAAAAAAGGGCATACTTTTAATTTGAAACCTTGTGATACCAAATGGATATTGCTGTCATTCAATGTAAAGATAAAATTATTGTAAGCAACTGCAGCTAAGATGTTCACTCTAAAGAACTGACCTCAAGAAAAAACTTAAATTTGCAAAACAGTATATGCCAGATAATGTTCTGCAATATTTGTATTGGTAAATGTATTTAAATCATTTTATGTGTAATGAAAATCATCAAACCTTGAATCCTATAAAACAATGAGTTCTATAAAATCTTTATGTGTTTACAGCTGTATTAGCTAGCTATTGCCACAGTAGGGCTTCACAATAAATAAACATACTGTTATAAAAGCATTTATTTAAATAGAACACTTGTGGATGTGGCTGGGCTCAGTTTGATTCCTCATCTTCAAGTTAGATACAGCCTCTTCTATGGATGTGTGCTTAGACCTACTTAATGTGTGTTTATGCTTGGACCCATAATGACAAGGTAGCAGCTAACTGGAGGAGGCTACCCTCATGGCAATGGCAGACAGCACAAGAGGCCAAGTAGAAATATTCCTCTTAAAGCTCAGTCTCAGAGCAGGCAAACCCTCACTGCCACAGATAAACATGATAAGTCAGATGGCAAATAGCATGGGTCTAGGAAGATCCTTGATCAGGATCTTTTATACAACCCACCACAACCATCTTCACACAAAACAATGTCAGTTAACAACAGGAAAGACTACAAGGGACAATTCCAGATCTACTAACATTGCCAAGTAGACAACTGACTAGAAGTTATCGGATTGGAAGCACATGTAGTTAAAGAAATCTGTTGGGGCACATTAGTAAAGTCACCTCAAATAACTGAAGAATGTTACAATTTACATCTACTGGTAACCTCAGTATTTAAAAAGCAAGAGTACTAAAACCTGAATTTGGAATAGGGTATATTCTATTAGCATGTTTGTAAAATCCAGTTTTGCCCTGTTCTTTTTATTTTTCGAACAAGAAGGAAAAATGACACAAAGTTGAAACTATGCTTTGTGCTTTTATGTGTGGCTTCCCTGGTGGCTCAGGATGGTAAAGAATCTGCTTGTGATGCCGGAGACCTTGGTTCAATACCTGAGTTGGGAAGAACTCCTGGAGAAGGGAGTGGCTACCCACTCCAGTATTCTTGACTGGAGAATCCCATGGATAATCAAGACTCGTGGCTTACAGTTCTTGTGATCCCAAAGAGCTGAAGATGACTAAGCGACTAACACTTTCACGTGTTACATTTTTAAAATGAGTCCATAAAGGAATCAATTAAGAAAAACAACAAGGTGATTTATCTACTATTGTATTGATAGAATTATTATAGTGGAAAGGTGCTGAGTGTCCAGGTGAGGTTTCAGTTGCATTGTGCTGTGCTTAGTCGCTCAGTTATGTCCGACTCTTTGTGAGCCTCTGGACTGCAGCCCAGCTGGCTGCTCTGTCCATGGGGATTCTCCAGGCAAGAATAGTGGAGTGGGTTGCCATGCCCTCCTCCAGCGTACGTTCCCAACCCAGGGATTAAACCCAGGTCTCCCACGATGCAGGCAGATTCTTTGCACTCTGAGCCACCAAGGAAGCCCGATGGCATTACAGTGGGACAAAGCCAGTGAATGAGGCGTGTGTGAACTCTGCCCTGTCAATTAGCCCTCTGAGGTTTTGAACTGAGGAAGCGAGACTCAACTAACATTTAGCTACATGAAAGGGCTTTTGAATCAAAGTTTAAATCCACAGTTCACAAAATCTGGATGCACATTAGAATCACCTAGTAGAACTTGTAAAAAATCCTGAAGCACTGGTCCCATCCCAGAGATTCTCATTTAATTGGTCCAGATTAGGGTCTCAGAATATATTTTTAAAATGCACCAGATGGCTTCAGGTGAAGACAGTTCAAACACCACCGGCCTGAACAGCCCTGCCATCTCACCCATTTCTCTCTCACATATTCCTCCCTGTATATGAATCCTGGAGCTACATGACCAAGTTTGTTTATGGAAGACATGGTGAGAAACAGAAGGGAAGGAGGAGAGAACAACTCCCTGGTGGCACCATGTACCTGCCTGCCTATGGCAGGAAACAAGGATGGAAACTCTGCCTCCATATTTTATGACTTAAAGACTCTTTTGATGGTGGGACATGGCAGACTTACAGACTGAGGTTCATATAGATGAAAGGAAGAACTCTGTTACTTACAGCTCCAAATTACCAGGCACAGTCATGTGGGGGCTGTTTTCAGCGCCAGACTAGACATGGAGCTATAGGGGCAGCTTAGATATGGCAAGCAGGGCTGGGTTAGCTAAATTTCATAGGCTTCTTGTAGATCAGCTAACATGAAAACTTCACAGAGTTGTATTTTGGGTTGCTGCCCCAGGTCATGTTCATTTAGCCAAAAAAGACCCATGCATAAGGGAATTCACAAATGTTGTGGTAAGATTCCTCAGGGAGTCTGGGGCAGCAACCCAAAATACATGACTCTTTCTGCAGAGAAATGTATTAATATTTATTTTAAGTATGATAAATAAAGATTATAAGTAGCCTCGTGTCACTTCAGATGAGTTTTGCAGCCAAATGAGTTCGGCTCGGGTCAGATGTTACTGCCAAGTGAGTTATAAACACAACTTTCTGTTTCCATAGCTTTATAGATTTCAGAACTTCAGATAAGAGGTTGTAGATCTATGTCTTAGATATTATATGAATCTACACTGTCACACTACTGATAATTAAATAAATGATTCTTATAAAGGTTAAGAAACCCCAAGATAACTCATTCCATTATTCTTTACTAGGCACCACTGTCAAGGACTGTCAGAGGGTACTGCAGATACAAAGCCAGCCATGGTAGAATATCTGCTCTCAGGGGCCTTTTTGATAGAGAGGGTTAATTTGTAAAAAGAAAGCACAATAAAGCATCTGCAGTGTTAAGCTACAGGTATGATGTCTGGTCAAGGCAAAAAGACCATGGAAGCATATAGAACAAGAGCCAAGACCTAGAGCCAAACTTCTTAATCTCAACATGAGAACATCTTTTTAAAAAAATAATTTTAAGAGTCACTTGTACAAAAGCAGTTCATATTTAGTGGTGGAATGTTACAAAGTATAAAGAACTGCACAAAAGAGAATAGAAATCACTTGGCATTTCATGGCCCTATGACAACCAGTATCAACTAGTGTCTGCACAGTTTGGTATTTTAGACTTTTGCTACCTTGGTTTTCATATCCTCTCTCCAGTTCCCAGCTGTATGACTTTGTTGTCGTTGTTCAGTCGCTCAGTCGTGTGTGACTCTTTGCAACCCCGTGAACTGTAGCCTGCCAGGCCCCTCTGTCCATGGAATTCTCTAGGCAAGAATACTGGAGTGGGTAGCCATTCTATTCTCCAAGGGGTCTTACCAACCAGGGCATTGAACACATGTCTCCTGCATGTCAGCAGATTCTTTACCATCTGAACCACCAGGGAAGCCCAGAGAACTTCCAAAGCCAACCCCCAATTCCTATATTTTATTCCTGTAACATCTAAGGTGCCTCTTTCTTTAAAATTCATAAATATAGAATTTTTTTATATCAGAAGAGATTTTCAGGAAGTAAAACTTTATAGAGAGGAATCTGGAATTAGATTTGATTGTTTGATCAGATTTTAAGGCAGTAATGGCCCCACTGATGATAGAAATGAGACCCCAGCACTCCATGACACATCATAACAATATAGCTACTTACATCATCCGTACACTAAAGTCAGGAACCAGTTCAAGTCAAGAGTTTGGACGATAAAGTGTCTGCTGCAGTAACACATTATAGGTAAGTCAAGTAGTATGTCATGACTGGGAGTGGATGGGCTTATTCTAATTATGCTAGAAAACTGGAGGAAAAATAAAGGATGACACTACTCAAGATCAAGATAAGAAGTTAAAAATCAACTATGAACTGATGAAAAAGTGGTCTGTTTTCTTAGAGCCACAAGGTCAAAATTTATTTTTAAAAATGCAGATCTAAATTCTGATGTTGGAGTACCAGGATTACTATGTAAATTTGATATACAATCTTGCCATTTCTTGTGATAAGTAAGAGAACTGATTAGAGGGAAAATCTAGACCCTAAAAACTGGGATAGGGACATTTGGCAGTTTTCAATGAAACTGAAACTCACAAATTCCTCTGATTCTCTCTTCCTGGTGGAAGCAACACTTAATCCATCATGTGAATTTAATTTTCTCTTTCTTGAGAAGTTTGTAGTGACTTCTCATAAGAATTTGTAGTATACAAGGGGCCTTGCAAGGAATCAGTTGATCCACCCAGTGACTCACACCTACTTCTTCTCATTGTTTCTAGTCTCAGATCTTAACAGGTACAAAGTGTGACCAGGAGGAAATATTACACACCCTAAAAGAGTTTTAAGATTTTGCCAGTTATTCTAGGGAATATGTGTGTGAAGGTATATATATATATATGAGATTTCCTGGTGGCTCAGATGGTAAAGAATCCACCTGCAATGCAGGACACCAAGGTTCAATCTCTGCGTGGGAAAGATTCCCTGGAGAAGGGAATGGCTACCACTCCAGTATGCTTGCCTGGAGAATTCCTTAGACAGGAAAGCCTGATAGACTACAGTCCATGGGATTTCAAGAGTTGGACAGTTAACACTTTCACTTTTCACTTTCATATGGATATAATTATATATACAAACAGCTCATGCAGCTCATCTTCAAAAACAAAACAAAACAAAACAAAAAACAAACAAACAAACAAACAAAAAACCCAACCCAATCAAAAAATGGGCAGAAAACCTAAACAGACATTTCTCCAAAGAAGACATACAAATGGTTACCAAACACATGAAAAGATGCTCTTCACTAATTATTAGAGAAATGCACATCAAAATTACCATGAGGTGTCACCTCACCCTGGTCAGAATGTCTATTATCAAAAAAACTACAAACAATAAATGCTGGAGAGGGTGTGGAGGAAAGGGAACACTCTTGTGCTGTTGGCAGGAATGTGATTTGATACAGCCACTACAGAGAACAGTGTGGAGATTCCTTAAAAACTGATTATGCTGACTTATACAAAAACATCCACCAGAGATCTATAGGTCAAGGGGTATGGTAATGACTCTATCAGTTTGCCTGAGTGATGGACCAAAACCTGGATCTAACATAGCCTTGCAGTAAATAGAGTCAAGATGCCAGAACTTCCTTGACATACTGTAGAAAATGATTATCAAACAATGGCCCATGGGCCGCATACAGTCTGCAAAATGTTTTTGTAATTAAAGTTTGGAACACAGCCATGCTTATTACTTCATATATTGCCTACAGCTACTTTTATACCAGAACAGAGCTGAGTGGTCTTGATGGGGACCATATTACTCACAAAACCAAAAATTTTACTTAATGAAAATGTTTGCTGACCCCAAGAGCTAGGGAGGGGCTGGAGTGAAATTTTAATGTGTGATCTGCTTGTCTGTCCTCTTATCTATTTCCTCTGGAGGATCCAGAGAACTCCCTCTTCACCAAGGTCTTGAGAAGTACACAAGTGGAAATGAAAGATGCTGATTACCTGAAATTCGGGAGTGACAGTGGGAACTGCTACCATTAAAAAGAGTGCCCTGATTTCAACTAGGATGATGGAATCCTGAAGCTGTAGAGGTCAAGCGGAGTACTAAGTTGTTAGTGACAAGGTGTGGTTAATCACTGTAATGTGCAGCAGGCCCAGAGTAATCATTAGAATGGTTTGTTGTGCAGAGATCTTTGCCAGTGATTCATTGATCGTGGTGGTGCTGGTACTGGACTCATCATGTATGGTATAAATGGGCATTCTACTAAAGTCTTACCTTATCCCTAAATGAAAATAAAATCAGTCACAGTCCCTAACTCTATTCCCAGCTAGACTTAGTCTATAGACTGGATGGATGGAAGGCCATATCTCCTTGAGAACAGACCATGTACATTGCCAAAAACTTTTATGCAAACATTCCTCCCAACCTAACCCAAAGAGACCTATGGTCATTTACCAGGGCAACTATGAACTGAGATAAAAGGAAGAAATGCCTAAACATTTCAAGAATTACTGCCACTGGACCAGAACTGATGGTGAATCCTTGAGATTCCAAATCCCACTGTAGTCCACCAGCCCAGCATAGTGGGGAATTACGGAGGTCCAATGATAAATGGAATTTTGGCTCAGATCCATCCTAGAGTAGACCCCGCAGATTCCTAAACCCATCGTCTAGCAAGGTAATGCCCACTGCAGCAGAGAACTATAAACCATTCAGAGAGCATCTTACTACTGGGTGCTGTAAACACTAAGAATATTACCCTCCCCACCACCCTGTGTGTGCTCAATTTTATCTATGACTCCCCGGACTATAGCCTACCAGCTTCCTCTCTCCACGGGATTTCCCAAACAAAAACACTGGGATAGGTAGCCATTCCCCTCTGTAGGGGAACTTCTGGACCCAGGGATCGAACCTGAGTATACAGTGTCTCCTGCATTGGCAGGCAGACTTTTGCCACTTGCTCCATCTGGAAAGCCCTAAGAACATTACCATGAAACAGAAAATGACTAGGCAACCAGGGACACTCCTCATGAGCTAGGCATTGCCAACTCACAAAGCCATACTTTTGGATTTGTCATAGGAACAAAGTACATAAATATAGGCATGCAAATTGTTTTGATATTTACTTTTACTCATTCAACCAATTCAAATCTTCAGATTCAGTATTTCCAGAACAGGATATCCATAGACTTTCAGGTCATACTGCTTTTTCTATGTTAAAACAATTTGAGCCTTCTTTAATCTTTCTTTTAGACTATTTGCTTTGTGCCACTTAACCAGGTACCTGATAGATTCTGTTCAAAACTATTTGAAGTCCTTATATATAAGTTCTTTGTTATTGTTATGGATTGAATTGCGTCTTCCCAAAACCCATATGTTAAAGTATTAACCCTCTATGTGACTACTGGAATAGATCTTTTAAGGTAATAAAGTTTATATGAGATCATATTATAAGAGGGCTTCCTAGGTGATTCAGTGTTAAAGAATCCACCTGCCGATGCAGGAGATGCAGGAGACACAGGTTTGGTCCCTGTGTCAGAAAGATCCCCTGGAGGAGGGAATGGCAATTGACTCTAGTATTCTTGCCTGGAAAATCCCATGGACAGAGTAGCTTGACAGGCTACAGTCCATGGGGTCACAAAGAGTCTGATACGACTTAGTGACTAAGTACACAGGAGTTCATAAGGATAGGGTCCTAATCCAATAGAATTGTTGTCCTTATAAGAAGAAATCTCTCTATGCATGCACAGAGAAAAGGGCATATGGAAAACACAGTGAGAGGCTACCTGTAAGCTAGAAAGAGGAATTTCACCCAGACCAAACCTGTTGGCACCTTGATCTTGTATTTACAATCTCCAGAACTGTGAGAAATAAATTTTTATTGTTTAAGCCACTCAGTCCACAGCCTTCTATTATGGTAGCCGTAGCAAACTAATTTAGATGACACAAAGCACACTTTTGGACAAATGATGTGTTAGTTGCTCAAAAATGTCCAACTCTTTGCAACCCTATCGACTGTAGCCTGCCAGGCTTCTCTGTCCATGGAATTCTTCAGACAACAATAGTGGAGTGAGTAGCCATTCCTTTATTCAGGGGATCTTGCCAATCTAGGGAACAAACCTGGATCTTCCATGTGGCAGGCAGATTCTTTACCATCTGAGCCACTAGGGAAGCCCGCTTGGAAACACGGTAACTATTAAATGAAGTTTTGTCAAACAAATCAGAGTTGAAAGATAAAGATTAAAACATCTAAAACAACTATGAAAAAGAAGCAACATGTTCAATGAAGAACACCCCTGGATATTCCAACTATGGATAAGCAGGAAGTTTCCACACCCAAATATTCTATATATTTGTATACCAAATATACCAAATATTCTGTATATTCTGTATACCCAAACCAGCTAAATCTAACTAATAAATATTGCTTTATTCCTAAAAGGAAATACATTCAAGGTCACAAATAACATATATATATACAGAACGAAGGTGAAAGTGACATTTACTCAGTTGTGTTCAACTCTTTGCAACACCATGGACTATACAGTGTATGGAATTCTCCAGTGCAGAATACTGGAGTGATTCGCCTTTCCCTTCTCCAGGGAATCTTCCAGACCCAGGGAGCAAACCCAGGTCTCTTGCATTGCAGGCAGATTCTTTACTGTCTGAGCCACCAGGCAAGCTCAACAGTGAGAGAAGCCACCAAAATGAGGAGCTCACCAACCACAACAAAACAGTAGCCCCTGCTTGTTGCACCTGGGGAAAACCTGTCACATCAGTGAAGACCCAGAGCAGCCAAAAATAAATAATTAATTTAAAAAATTTAACTGGGTCAGATATTTTCAGAGTCCATTCTCTGCTCCCACCTTCCTTGACCATGATTATTTTATCATTGAAATTTCAGTGTAAGTATTAATGATCCTCACAGAGGTTTTTCTCTCTCATTACAATATCTAAAGTTGCCCCAGGCCCTATCTCATTACCCTACTTTATTTTCTTCATAACATTTGTATCAATCTGCGTTTATCTTAAATGTTTGTTTTCTTTTTACATTTTTACCTTCCAGTAGAATATATATCCCTCGTGGTCTTGTTTTTATGCTCACTGCAGTATCACCAGCACCTAAAAAAATCATGTGAAAGTCACTCTTTGTGACTCCATGGATTATAGAGTCCATGGAATTCTCCAGGCCAGAATACTAGAGTGGGTAGCCTTTCCCTTTTCCAGGGGATCTTCCCAACCCAGGGATCAAACCCAAGTCTCCCACATTGCAGGCAGATTCTTTATCAGCTAAGCCAGAAGGGAAGCCCAAGCATACTGGAATAGGTAGCCTATCCCTTCTCCAGAGGATCTTCCGCACCCAGGAATCCAACTGGGGTCTCTTGCATTGCAGGTGAATTCTTTACCGACTGAGCTATCAGGGAAGCCCCCAAAACATCATAGGGACTCAATAAATACTATGTGAGAGAAATATTTTTGGAACTGACCGTAAGAAAATTTTAAACCAAATTTATGGCCTATACTATGGCCTACATTGTGTGAGTGAGTGAGTGAAAGTTGCTCTGCATTGCAGGTGAATTCTTTACCGACTGAGCTATCAGGGAAGCCCCCAAAACATCATAGGGACTCAATAAATACTATGTGAGAGAAATATTTTTGGAACTGACCGTAAGAAAATTTTAAACCAAATTTATGGCCTATACTATGGCCTACATTGTGTGACTGAGTGAGTGAAAGTTGCTCAGGTGTGCCCGACTCTTTGCCACCCCGTGGACTATACAATCCATGAAATTCTCCAGGCTAGAATACTGGAGTGGGTAGCCTTTCCTTTCTCCAAGGGATCTTCCCAACCCAGGGATTGAACCCAGGTCTCTCACATTGCAGGTGGATTCTTTACCAGATGGTAGTCTATGGGGTCGCAAACAGTGGGACACAGCTGACCGGCTTTCACTTTACAAACATTTTGTGAATTAACTTCAATTCTTGGCATATCTATCCTTTTATTTTGCTTTTCATTATCTGATTTCATCTCACTATGTTATATATATATATATACCTGTGTGAATCATCCAAACTGTTTTTGGATCAGGCAGCATATAAATAAACAAACAAAAATCAAGATAGGTTTAGATTTCAAGTTATCCTCTCAAAATGTGTTTACTCAGAAATGAGTGTGAAGTACACCAGAAAACAATAATTTAAATATATATATGTATATAATATATGATATTGTATATAGTTAAATACTTGTTTGGGGTATATTTCACATTCTTTACAGAATACATATATAATATAATACATAAATAATACTATTATAGCTAAACTATTCAACTCTTTGAGACCCCATGGACTGTCACCCACTCAGGCTCCTCTGTCCATGGAATTTTCCAGGCAAGAATACTAGAGTGGGTTGCCATTTCTTATTCCAGGGGATCTTCCCAACGCAGGGATTGAACCTGCATCTGTTATGTCTCCTGCTTTGGCAGATGGATTTTTTTTACCACTGGGCCACTTTGGGCTTCCTGGGCAGCACTATTGGTAAAGAACCTGCTTGCCAGTGCAGGTAAACTTAAGAGACATGGATTTGATCCCTGGGTCAGGAAGATCCCCTAGAGGAGGTCACAGCAACACACTCCAGTATTCTTGCTTGAAGAATCCCATGGACAGAGGAGCCTGGCAGACTGCAGTCCATAGGGTCGCACAAAGTTGAATGACTGAAGTGACTTAGCACACACTCACACACCTGGGAAGCCCCATATAATAGTACAACAATATAGCATATGATTATAATAATATTTTATTGTTGATAAACATAATAAATAATATATGATACATAAAAATAATATAAATATATATTATATACAATATAAATAAAATAAAATATATATAATAAAAATATATAACTAAAATATATTTTATTTTATATAGTTTATGTTACATAATATCACATATATATGAAAGAAATACATACACATAGTATCCTTTCTAATGGCTTATATATACTAGTGTGATTTTTTTCAACCACAGTAACATGCTCTTGTTCTCTGCCCCCCTCCTCCTTCCATGACCCATTCTCTGTATTTTTCTGTCCTGATCTCTGTCTGTCAGGGGTGACCTCTAGAGCAGCACTGCTCAGATCCCCTTGCTATCTGGCTACCAGTTGGATGCAGCCAATGGCAGGCAGCCGCTGGAGCCAGGCGGATGGGAACGGATGAAGACTGTGTATTTATCACCCTGAGCCCAGACCCATGCTTCCCTCCTGCCTTGGCACTGGCCTGACAGCAGCTGCGGTCCCCTGTCACCTTGGATCCTATCAGAACTCTTTCCCTCCACACCCCAGCTTCCGTGTCGCTTCAGGAACATCTTTCCTGCTCTCGCCCCCTCAACTTCAGGGTGGCAGCGACTCCTCCACCGTCGCTTTACCTCTCACGCTTCCTTAACCCGGCATCACTACTGTAATCAGGTCTTTCAGTCACCTCTCTCTAGTTAAACCTCCGAATATGCCATTTCATTCCTCCCAGGAACCAGGCTGAATTTGGTAATGGAGAGATTTGGGGCTGCATTTAGGAAGAATATGGGCTTCCTTGGTGGTGAGATGGTAAAGAATCTGCCTGCAATGTGGGAGACCTGGGTTCACTCCCTGGGTTGGGAAAATCCCTTGGAGGAGGGCGTGGCAAACCTTTCCCAGTATTCTTGCCGGGAGAATCCCATGGATGGAGGAGCCTGGCAGGCTACAGCCCATGGGGTTGCAAAGAGTTGGACATGACTGAGCGACTAAGCACACACACAGGAAGAATATGGAAGTGGGAAAACTACTCCTAACCAAAGAATCACTCAATAAATATAAAATTAAAATATAATATATCCAAGGAATCATGATCTTTTCTGTAGTAACTATAACCTTGTATAATAAGACATGATCCCTGTCTTCCAGAGGACATTTAAATGGTACAGATGAACCTGTTTATAGGGCAGGAATATAGAAGCAAACATAGAAAACAGAAGAGTGGGCACAGAGGGGAAAGGGAGCTGGGACAAATTGGGAGAGTAGGATTGATATATGTGCACTACTACGTGAGATAAATAGCTAGTGGGAATCTTTTGTGTAGCACAAGGAGCTTAGCTTGGTGTTCTGTGATAACCTACAGGGGGTGGGATGGGGGAACACGTGGGAAGGAGGCTTTAGAGAGAAGGGATATACGTATTCATATAGCTGATTCACTTTGTTGTACAGCAGAAACTAACATAACATTTAAAGCAATTATCCTCCAATAAAAAGTTAAGAAAATCATTTTTTTAAAGGGAAAAATAATGTAAGTTACTCTGTTTATCCTGATGTTAAAAGGAAAAATTCCTATAGTCTCCATTTTGGCTGAGGTCCCTAAATCTGAGAATAAAGAATATTAATATCCCTTCACGATAATAAATATGTGTTAGATCATCCTAAGAAATGACTCACAATATATCAGGCAAGTCTTAGTCATCACTCACCTTGAAAGCACACAGGGATGGGGAAGGAGAGGATGTCAAGAGAACCTTATTGGGACCCATTCCAGTGTCTTCTCAAATGTGAGAGATTCAGGAACCAGTATCTGACTCATGTCTGAAAAGTAGTCTAAATGTAAAAGGCTGGCTGAATCTTTGTTGGAATATTAAAAAGAGTGTACCATATTCATGCCAATGACCGTGTAAAGGTTTGTCTCTTGAAGCCACATATGTATACTGATGATGAAGGAACTGACCTTGAGTACTCTTGAAACTCTATGCAAGTTTTAAACACAGAAAAGTGGACTTGGGGAACCCAGGGATTGTGTGGGAGGTATAGGGAAAGTAATCTGGAAACTAAAGCCAGAGTTCCCATTGGAGAATCTCTAAAGAGCTCTTCAGAGAAAAGATCAACATCTGGATAGCTGCTCCCATGTCAGACTGAATATTTACCAGTCAAGCTACACCCTTGTATCCTTTGCCTCTGTCCCCTCTTCGATTCCTCCCTTAAAAGGATCCCTGAGACCACAGTGGACAGAGGAGAAAGAGTGGAAAAACAAGATGGGGAAAATAATAAGATTTTATGAACTGTAGAAGAAAAATAAATGTTTCAATTGGATGAGAGACTTAATATTTAAGTATTAGATTGAACTGTACCAGGAAGATCCCCTGGAGGAGGGCATGAAAGCCCACTCCAGTATATTGCCTGGAAAATCTCATGGATTGGGGGAGCCTGGCAGGCTACAGTTCACAGGGTTGCAAAGAGTCAAACACGACTGAAGTGACTTAGCATATAGCATCTCATAACTTTTACTAGAACTAGAAGATGAGATGCGAATACCAGACCACCTAACCTGCCTCTTGAGAAATCTGTATGCAGGTCAGGAAGCAACAGTTAGAACTGGACATGGAACAACAGACTGGTTCCAAATAGGAAAAGGAGTACGTCAAGGATGTCTATTGTCACCATGCTTATTTAACTTATATGCAGAGTACATCATGAGAAACGCTGGACTGGAAGACACACAAGTTGGAATCAAGATTGCTGGGAGAAAAATCAATAACCTCAGATATGCAGATGACACCACCCTCATGGCAGAAAGTGAAGAGGAGCTAAAAAGCCTCTTGATGAAAGTGAAGAGGAGAGTGAAAAAGTTGGCTTAAAACTCAACATTCAGAAAACAAAGATCATGGCATCCGATCCCATCGCTTCATGGGAAATAGATGGGGAAACAGTAGAAACAGTGTCAGACTTTATTTTGGGGGGCTCCAAAATCACTGCAGATGGTGACTGCAGCCACAACATTAAAAGACACTTACTCCTTGGAAGGAAAGTTATGACCAATCTAGATAGTATATTCAAAATCAGAGACATTACTTTGCCAACTAAGGTCCGTCTAGTCAAGG
>SJYC01066225.1:0-18440 GCA_006408675.1 Madoqua kirkii | reverse complement strand
TATGTGCCACTAGAGGCTGTAGTTCGCTTTTGTAAAGAAGTTGGCATTGTGGACCAATCCTAGAGAAGCTAGATCTGTGGCCCGAATCTTCAGATTTTATGTACAGAGCTTTAGGGAGGTGTTCTCCATGCAAGAGACTTGATTCCTGCACTCCGAGTTGTCTTCATTTATTTCTTCCTTTTATCTGTAGCACATTTTTGTGTGAGTGTTTGATGAAATTTAGAGAGTGAGTTTGTACAGTTATTGTTATGTAAAATTAATGTCTTGGCACATGACATGTAGGTATTTGTCCTTATTTCTTCCTACATTGGTGTTGATTATTTAGTAAGGCTTGGTGCCCAGCACACACTGAACATTCAATAAAAATTACCTTTCATTATTTTAATTCTCAAGTCTCAGGAGGACATGTTTAGATTTATAAGCTTCAGTATGACTTTTTATAAAATTCAATCTGATTCTTAAATTGTACCTAAAATATCCTGTTTGGGACATTAGATAATTTATGTGGCAGAATTGTGGAAAATGTATCCTTACGATGCATGTTGGTGCATCTATGCATGCTGAGTCGCTTCGGCCGTGTCCAACTCTTTGCACCTCTGTGGACTGTAGCCCACCAAGCTCCTCTGTCCATGGGCTGCTCCAGGCAGGAATGCTGGAGTGGGTTGCCATGCCCTTCCCGACCCAGGGATCAAACCTGCATGTCTTACACATCTTGGGCGTTGGCAAGTGGGTTCTTTACCACTAGCGCCACCTGGGAAATCTGGTTGGTAGGCAATATATAAGGTCATAATCCTCACCACTTAATTATTATAAGCATTGTTGGGTTTAAACAGATCCCTGTTTGAAATCTTTACTGAAACTGATAGAAAATTTGTTTTCTTTTTTCAAGTGAGTATACTTTTGTGTGTGTGACCGTTGTTAAGAGAACCGAACCTAAAGAAAATGAAGATTTATTTTTTTATGGATCTTTTGTGAAAGAAGCTTGTGTATTTGCCTAAAATATGTGTAAATATAAGCTTTTTTATGGTGCATGTTGAGGTTATGATCACTGCCAAATAAAAGGTATGTGGGTTTGTCTGTGAATCATTCTGTTAAGCCTGATTTTCGATACGCCTTGCTGGTAAACGTGTACGTCCTAGCCATCACTGTACCAGATGTTTTGCTGAACACTGCAGCAGCCTGTGCTTGTGGCATTGGGGACTTACTACCCACCCACCCTCCACGTGACCAAGCCTGGAGAAGGTTTCTGCTTGAAAACCTGGTGAGAAGCTGGTGGAGAGCCGGGAGTGCTGCACGACAGGAAGGCCAGTTGAGAGCAGGGTCTGCGCTCCTGCCAGAGTTGCGGGTCGAGGAGGTGATGCGGGGAGAGGAGACAGCAGAGGATTAGAGCACCACCATGGGGCGGGGTTTGTGGGAACAAGTGGCTCCGTGTCACAGTTGAGGCATTCGGGGAACACCCAGGCCTTGACATTTTAGTCCTGGTCACATGCTCACAAGCCGAGTTCACGCGGAGTTTTGTTTTTCTTCAGCCTGTGAGTAGGCGCCACTGTTCAGCAGCCTTAAAATAGTCAAGGAAAAACAGAGCTGCGTTCTCTTATCTTCCTTGCTTGCTCTCTTGATTGTGCCACTCACTTTCCCCAGTTGCCCATGCATGGAGCTCCAGCCTTTTGGTAGAAGTGCCTGTTTACGTGGAGGAAGGTGCTAATAAGTTAGAAATTGATTTTAAAAACAACCTAAGATATTATCTTCTAGAGTGAAAACGACAATGAGGTGGAAGATGGGAAGAAAAAGACATGGTTTACATGTAAATCCTAGACTGAGAAAATAACAGTGATCTGAGTGAACATTGTCTCATTGTTTAGGTTCATGTTATTTTGGTGGATTAGAGGAAGAATAGTCTTGATTATGCTCCGTATTAACTACCGCAGTTTTTCAGTTTAATATTCCTCATTATCTCCATTCAGATTTTTGTCTATTTTTATAAGTCACAGAATCTCTGTTCCCATCTATCAGTTTTTGACATATATTTTAGTAAATTAAATAATTAATAATTTAAATCAGTTATAAACATTAAAGATAAAGTGACTTCTTTTGGGGTGAGGTTTTATAAAATCATGCTTGGATAATGATCTTTTTTTTATTAGCTGTTCCTCAGTGAAATATATATTGTGATATTTCTCAGGTTGTTGATGAGAGTAACACTTTGAAAGTCACTTACTAAAAGAAAAAAAAAAGTCACTTACTAGCTGTTTGTTCAAATGATAAAGTTATATCATTGTAAGGAATCCTCAGCTCAATTCTTAACCAATTTGAGAAGGAAAATGACCTTTGCTTTCCACGTTGATAAATTTTCATATGTAACCTGAAAATAGTGAAGTTTTAACTAAATTAGCTGTTTCATTATTAGTCTCTAAAAGGGAAAAATAACTGAAGCAGCAAGGTTTTAAAATATTTTTAGCATAGTACGCCAGACATGTTACTGTTTGCTCATCAGCCTCCTTTATAACGCGTATTTGCATATAGCTCTTCTTTGCCTCCGAAAAGCTTTCAGGTTTGTCTTGAGGCTGCAACCCAAGGCTTCCTCCACTAAGATAGTGCAATCAGTGATGATCTTGCTCTCCTCTGGACTATTGTGCTCCTTAATGATTAAATAATACAGGTCTCTGGCATTTCTAACACATTCCTGTGGAGGTAAAATGTAAATACAGTGAAAGTAGGAGCTCTGTAGGTAGGGATTATTTTGTCTTTTCTAATCCTCTGTACATCTGTACTGCTGAGCACAGTGCCAGGCATGGTAAGTGCTCTGTAAATGCTGTGTGAGTTCAAGGAAGAGTAAAACAGCTTGGAAATCAGGCAGGCCTTTGGATGAGCGTATCCATGCAGATGACTGTCTAAGAAGATTCAGGAATGACTGCTACAGAAGAGTTTGATTTGTCTAGATATGCTATATTAAAGACAGTTTTTAGTTCCTTAAAGACTGTTTTTCTGTTTTAAAAAGAGCTCATTAGGATTTCTTTTTAGGTTTATTACTTTATCCAACTTGAGATACACACACACACACACACACACACACACACACACACACACGTATTTTATCTAACTTGAGATACACACACACCTGCCAGATTTTCATCAGGCAGCTTTTGCTCTTTTTTAAAGCAATAGAGTTATCATCCTACTCTTTCAACTTAACATTATAACATAAACTTTTTATGTTACTTTAAATTGTTAGTGAATATCACTTTAATAATTTGTCTTGTAGCCCACAAGTGCTCCCTCATTGGATAGGCATGAAAAAATTGATGGGAAAAGGCCGTTTTTTTCCTCCCTCTCTACGTACTGGAAAAGAAGTAAGGAAGGACACCCCTTATTCCTAATGTTTAGACATCCTTGGCAGTGACAGAATGACCAGCCTCTTGGACTGCATTGGGTTTGATTTGACTGTATCTAGAGATGGTGCACGGCTAAACTGAACTGAACTGAGAGATGATGCAATATAGTAAGATAGTTGACTATTGTGCACCTGTAAGTTGATGATATTGTAATTTTATGTAGTTGTTATCTCAGGTATAATACAGATTGCTTTGGGGAAAATTAAGAATGCTAATCTTGTAACTTAAAATTTTGAACTATGTAGGCATTTTTGTCTTTGTATCTCATAAACTGGTTGAATTCTCCTGATAAGCCTATGAACAATTACAACAATAAGCGTATGTAACAATTACAACTATGGATCTGTATGTTTTCAAGTTCACATGCATGGTTTAATTTTGAGAAAAACTCCCAATATAGTTTACATATAAAACTCCCATGTAGTTACATATTACATATTTACATATCCAATAATAAGTAATTGGAGCTATACATTCTTAGAAAAATAAAAGGAAAATGTCCTCAAACTTTCTTGTGTTGTACTATATTGCTTTCTAGATGTTGTATCATAAGGAAGGAGTATTTTGCCCTCAAAAGAGAGTATTTTGCCCTCAAAAAGGTTACAATTTGTAAAATCATTTTATTTTCTACCTCTGTAGTTTCTCAGGATGCTAATTTGTTTTTTAAAATATTTGTGTTTGTTTGTTGAAAGAGAACATTTTTGTGTATTTATTCATATTCCAAAGGTTTCAGTTCAGTGCTCAGTCATGTCCGACTCTTTGCTACCCCATGAACCGCAGCACGCCAGGCCTCTCTGTCCATCACCAACTCCCGGAGTCCGCCCAAACCCACGTCCATTGAGTCAGTGATGCCATCCAACCATCTCATCCTCTCATCCCCTTCTCCTCCTGCCCTCAGTCTTTCCCAGCGTCAGGTTTAGTCCAAAGGTTTAGTCATAGTATATTCTGTAACTCAGTCAGTGAATTGCATGCTACCCATTCCTTCTAGCAAAACGCAAGCACATTACAGATACTTTACATAGCTCACAGGCTCTGTTCACAGTTGTCTTGGTTTGACATCTAGATTAGTGGCACACATTTGGCGATGTCACCTGTGAGGGAGGAGCCCTAGGGGCATTGAATGCTCTTGGGGCTGTTGTAACTGAGCAAAAGGCTCACGTGCCCATGGCTCAGAAAGCCGAACTCTGACAGCAGGCTTGTAGCAAAGGAAGGGTTCATTGCAGGCTGCCCAGCAATCCTGTGGGAGACAAGCCTCAGATCCAGTTCCACTTGATCTTTGAGCAAGGGGTTTTTCTAAAGGTGGGGAACAAAGAGGCTGGGGTTAATTATCATTGCGTGACATTTCTGTGACATTTCTTAATTGTAGTTTCAAGAGTCTGAATGTCTCTGGTTTATGATTCTCTGGCCAGGTGGTCTGTGGCTTGAGGCTCCTTGCCCTGGAGAAGCAACCTGAGTTGTATGTTAAACAATGAGATTTATAACAGCTATTTCAGTACACTGGCGATGTTATCAACACCAGTCGGTCATCTGACTCTGGTTGGTCAGTGTTGCATTAGTGCAGGATTGAGGTCAGAGGGGATAAGAAAAGGAGTAAAGTTTTGGATAGATTAATCATTAATTCAGTAAAGGAACTTGGTCTGGGGGGCTCGGTTTCACTATGAAAAGACAGTTATAAGAGTTGCTTCTGTGAGACAGACACTGAAATGGGACCCAAATTTAGGTGTACTGACGCCTGCCTTTGTATCTTTTTCCAGGAAATTACAAGTGGACTTAAAGTAGCTATTAAAATAACAGTTACAGTCACATCTTTTGAAAGCTTACTGTGTGCCAGGCACTGGGCTGTGTGCTTTACCTATAATAGTCTTTTGTGATCTCATATAATTTATCAGGTTGGTACTACCATTATCCCCATTTTAGCAGATGAGGAAACTGAGGCTTGGGTCATATTGTTTATGCAAAGCAATACTCAGAGACTTACAAGACCTTAACAGTGGTCATAGATATTTTGGGTCCTGGCGTCATTGATCTGGTGTCTTTAAGCAAATAGAGGCTTCTCTTTGGAAATGATCTTACAGCTCTATATGCAGTATCTAATCTGTATTAAGACCCACCTTCTGTTATCAGAGTGTTCACTGGCTCTTTAGAGGAGGCCATATGCTTGGTACCCATGGATGAAACCTAGGTCTTAAGTATTAATCAGAACTGTAGGGCCAGTACATGCTGCAGACATTGCAGTATTGGAAAGATCCCTTTATGAGAGATGGTCAGGAAGAGTTTAGTAGGATCTCTGAGATTTACATAGGCAGGGAGAGTATTAAGAGCAGGAACTCAACCATATTAACAAAGGTTAAAAAAAAAGTGTAAAGGATCTTAATAGAACCTCAATTGTGGTTGGAAAGCTGGTAGTGGGGACAGGATTGTGAAGAACCTGGAATTCCAGACTGAAGAGTTTGGACCTTATCTTCTAGGTTCTGGGAAGCAGTAGAAAGCCTAGGAGGAGTTGTTTGTATACTATGCCTAGCACTTAGATTTCTGCTGCTTCTTTTAAAGGGCAGCTGTCTAGAATATTATTTTCTCTCCATGACTGTAGGTCTAGAATTGTCAGGTCTTGGTTTTGAAATCTGCCTATCAAAAACAGTAAGGAAAGGAAAAGAAATTAATGCAGCAAGAAATGACCCTTTGAGAGAAATGAGCTTTGAGGTGTTTCTTTTTTTTTTTAATTTCCCTTCCCTGCTTATTCACAGAAGGCTGACAAATCTGTCAGTTCTCCAGAGAGAGAATTTCAGAGAACTTATACTTATGAGTCTTGTCATTCCTATATCCTGTTCTGAAGTCTTGAATGTGCTAACTCCTCATTATAACCGGACAGTGTTTATTGTATCTGGTTCCAGGGCCTCAGTCACTCCCCCAGATGAAAAGCATTCCTACGATATTCTTGAGGCTTTCTTGTCTTTTCAAAGGTCACTATTTCCTCTGTCCTACTTTATACCAGTCATGTGGCAGGATTGCTCCGTGAGCCGGCTTGGTGCAGATCATGAGATCGGCTGCTGTTCCCCTTGTCCTGGGTTTCTTTCTTGCAGGCCTCACCACCCTTTGATGCCTCTTCACAAACAGCATTTGATTTCTCATGGCTTAGGCCGTAGGGTTATAATTAAAATCAGGAAATCGCTGCTTAAAATACAGTTTCGCTGGCTTTGTAAAACAGGCACTGTTCTTAGTTTGACAAACATATTTTTATTTCATGCCATGCTCTGCTTCTGTCAGTTATGTTAAAGCAGCCTCTAACATTTGAATGCACAACCAGATGTCTGGCTAAGATTGATTATGCCAGTTGGTGTATATAGGGTGAACACAGTTTTATTCAAAGACCAGAATTAATGACATTTTTCTATAAATACTGTTGGTCCCAGATCCTCTTACTACTATGTGTAACAAATTATTGTCTGTGAAAATAAAAAAATTGGAATTTTTCTCTCTTTTTGGGTGGGGTCTGCAAGTATTTTGAGTGGACCTTTGAACCAATTCTAATTTCCTCCATGAATATGGTGATAATGCTTTAGCCAGCCCCAAGTCAGCCTTTTCAGACTGTAAAAAGGCATTTATGTTGGGGTTTGGGAAGTGCCAGAAAGGTGCCCGGAAAAGCTGTGAAAAATATGGGAATTAAATTCATAGGACTCTCTGGATGGTTTGGAATCTTGGAAGTGTAAGAATCGTAACTATGTGACTAAAGTATAATTTTTTTCATTTTCACTAAGTGGTAAAAGTTAGATACAATGCTTCCAATATCATGGGTAATTTACAGCCAGAATTAAATAGAAAATAAGAATTGAATCTGATGATTCTTTGCTGTATCACAGGGCTTTTAAAATTTGTAGTATCTCTTCACTATATTCCTGTGGTAACTAAATAACTTTCTCCAGAATTCTGGTTTCTAAGCGGTACTGTGCCTGCCTCCTGCCATCTCTCTGTTGCTAATCTATGGCTTGCCTTCTGCAGGCGCACCTATGTTGGCAGCATGCCTGGCCGGATAATCAATGGCTTGAAGACTGTAGGGGTAAACAATCCCGTGTTCCTGTTAGATGAAGTGGACAAACTAGGAAAAAGCTGCAGGGCGATCCTGCAGCAGCTCTGCTTGAGGTAAGATTTACAAGATCTCCATCTTTATTCACACTGGAAAAGTGTGGGTAAGAGTAGATAACCATACTTAGGGAACATATACATTCATGTGGCTCTCCCACGTGGTGATAGTGGTAAAGAACCCACCTGCCAGCGCAGGAGATGTAAGAAACTTGGGTTCGATCCCCGGATAGGGAAGAACCCCTGGAGGAGGCCATGGCAGCCCACACTAGTACTGTTACTTGGACAGTCCCATGGACAGAGGAGCCTGGTGGGCTACAGTCCATAGGGCGGCAGAGTCAGACATGGCCAAAGCGACTTAGCACGCACGCATGCAATACATTGATGTGGGTTTAGTCATGGGAAAAATACTTTGATACAAACTAAAATCTGAAGCCATTTGATAATTTAAAATGTCTTAGGGATTTTCTTTGTTCTTTTTCTAATAATTCCTCTTGTTCCTTTTATTCCTTTTTTGTTTTTATCAGTTTAGTTTAATAAAATTTTATGCATTCTTATTGTTTAGAGAATAGCAATTCTATCAGATTGTTACAAAAAACAGCAAGCAAGTCTCGTCCCTGGGGTTCCTTATTTCCTCTTCTGCACTTTGACCCTCTGACTTTAGTTCATTCTCGAGATAGCGTGGCTGTATTTCTTTCTTGATTTTGGAGGTTTGGGCGTTATCTGTGGATTCCTTTCTATAGGGGATGAGTCTGCTTGCTTATACTTCCGATCTCCCAGTATAAATTGTATCCTGATTTTGTTAAGTCGTTGTTGGGGGTTTGTGCTATTACAGTTACATAAGTGCTTTCCACAGTTGAGCCATGTGAACCAGGATCACTCTTCTTTTCTGTTCTTTGTGTTTTTTTGTGTTTTTAAAAATCTTTTTGAAGTTAATGATTGTCTTGTTTCTTTTGTTTACTTTCACCAACTATCTAATTCTTGTTGGGAGACTTTCAAACACTTTGTGTTTTATCGATTTTGTCTTCCATAAGCCTCCAGTCTAAATTGCTGTTCCCACCCTGGGCACGGAGTTGTGGTCCAGGGGTCACTCTTCACCTCCCCCATGTTGGGTTTCCTGATTCCTGTAGCCCACGTCTTCCTCTGTTTTGATTTATTCTCTCATTGTCCTGGTGTTAGTCCCTCAGTAGCTTCCTGAGAAAGCCTGAATGGAAACATTTTTCAACTTTGAATATCAGAAAATGTCTTCATGGTTCTCTCATACTTGATTGGTAGTTTGTCTGGGTATAGAATTCCAGGTGGAAATAATTTTCCTGCAAACTTTCAATTTCTCCCTTGTTTTCCAGTCTTCATTGTTGCTGTTGATGAAACAAAAGCTGTCTTTTGTGACTCGTTTTACTCTCTGAAAACTTTTCAGATCTCCACTTTATCCCAGTGTTCTGAAGATTAACTAATCTGCGGCATGAGTCTCTCTGTTTCTATTTTCGCTGATGCTTTGAAGACTCTTTGTATTGAAAAATCCTCTCCTTTTATTTCTATAAAATTTTCTTGAATCTTTTTGTTGGTGATTCTTCTTCATTTTGGGGGAACTCCTATTAATTTGATGTTAGATCTTTAATTTTCTTTTCTCTCCTGTTACTCACCTTTTTTATGTTTTGCTCTACTTCCTCTGAAGACTTCATCAGCTTTATCTTTTAATCCTTCTCTGAGTTTGTCATTTCAGAGAACTGCCCCCGCCCTTTTTAAACTTCTCTGCATGTTTCTTTAATAGTATCTTGCTCTTGTTACATAGTTGTAAAATGTCCTTTTATCTCTATGAGAAAAATACTAATAGATTAAGAAAATTTTTTTCTTTCTTTGCTCTAAAGCTTCATTTGTCTATGCATTACATATATTTTTTCTGGTCTCTGTCTTTTATATTAGAATCTTTCATTAGATGTCTGACAGTTTTGTCTGTTCATATATAAAATTAGTTGATTGGTTGGTCGCTAAGTCCTGTCCAACTCTTGGCAACCCCATGGACTGTAGCCCACCAGGCCCCTCTGTCCATGGGATTTTCCAGGCAAGAATACTGGAATTGGTTGCCATTTCTTTCTCCAGGGGATTATCCCAACCCAGGGATTGAACCTGTGTCTACTGCTTGGCAGATGGATTCTTTACCATTGAGCCACCAAGAAAGCCCCATTCATATTTAATAGGATTTTAAAAAGCTGATTGGAAGCTATAAGCATGTGAGAGAGGGTTTATTGATTACGATTTTCAGGGTAGGTCATCTGACTAATATATTTGATTGGGGAACCTCATGTGTCAGTAACTTTAGGTCTTTTTTTGAGGCTGGGCAGATTTCTTAGGGAAGACTCTTCAAGTCTCTTGGCTTGAGAATGAAGGCCCAGCCGCCAGCCGCTGGGAGCCACGTAGGGGAAGCATTCAGCATCCCAGATGCATACACTCACCTGAGCGGTTGTTTTCAGGAGAGTGTGTACTCTGCTCAGCTGGGCTGTGTCACCTGCGCAGAGCCCTGCTGATTTATGTTCTTAAGGGAACCCCAATATTTTACTAGGGTAGGGGAGGGATCTAGCGTCTGACCGCTTCTTAAGTTTACTTTAACCAGTCCTCCATATTTTACCACTTCTGCCCCACTCTTTACCGTGGTTTATATAAGATAATAATCAAATTGGTTTTTAAAACTGAGGGAAAACTTGCTTTGTGAAATTTTTTTTTTTTTTTTTCTTTGCTTTGCGTTCCCTCTGGCTTCCTGATTCTTTGCTGTTGTTGTAATGTCCTAGGACAAGATGGACTGAAACGTGACTTAACAAGTAGGGAGATCATACATTCTGTTTTGCATGGGACACTCCTGGTTATGCCTAATTCTTAATTGCATTATCTTTTAGTCTTAGAAGTGGGGCCTCTTTGGACAATAAAAGGCATAGTTACCTCACTTTAAAAGCCCAAGGGTTTGGAGAGAAGAGTTTTATTTGGTTTGGTTTTTGCTTGTTTTTATTCAAAGACAGTTCTCCTTTGTCTCAGTACTAAGACACTGATCACTACTATGAATGATAGAATAATGAACATTATTTAAGATTTTAGTTGTTTCTTAGATGCTGACTTTAGACTTGAAGACTTTAATTGGAGCATTTTTTGGATAATGTAACAGATTCTCTCATTAGACACACACTGTTACCTTGTTGAAAAGAACTTAAGGTGGATTCCATGATAGTTAGATTTCCCAACAGACTGTGGGAGTTGTGAAACAAGGCCACCGAAGACAGGTTCACAAGTAGTAGGAGAGGAATAAACCCCCGTATGTTTGTTTGACTGTGTATTTTAAGTGTTCTCCTAGTGCTTTTTAGTGATTCAGTAGTGTTTGTTAAATTGATGCATGATGACAAGTAGCTGATATATCGATATTTTCTGACATAGAACTTGATAGTCACTCTTTTGGCAATTCATTTATTAATATTCTAAACGAAAAGTACAGAAACCTCAGATGATACCTTTAAGTGCCAGCCTGGGTTGAATGCTTATCTCTGAGGTTCAGTGACTAGTCGCATCAATTTGACTGTGGTGCTGTGGAGTACAGCAAGATGCAGATACGGAAGAACCAAGGGGCTTGATCCCTGGCATCCTCCTCCCCGCCTGCCCAAATCCTGGGTAAGAATTTCTCATTGCTTTACATTAAACCAAGAAGAATACATGTGAAAACACTTTGTAAACTGTAAAGCAGAAGTAGATGTTTTTCTGGAATCCCCTTACTTTCTCCATGATCCAAGTGTTGGCAATGTGATCTCCGGTTCCGTTGTCTTTTCAAACCCAGCATATACATCTGGAAGTTCTTGGTTCATATACTTCTGAGACCTAGCTTGAAGGATTTTGAGCATAACCTTGCTAGCATGCCAGATGAGCACCATTGTATGGTAGTTTGAACATTCTCTGGCATTGCCCTTCTTTGGGATTGAAATAAAAACTGATCTTTCCAATCCTGTGGCCACTGCTGAATTTTCCAAATTTGCTAGCATATTTAGTGCAGCACTTTAACTGCATCAACTTTTAGTATTTGAAATAGCTCAGCTGGAATTCTGTCACCTCCACTAGCTGTTCATAGTAATGCTTTTTAATGCCCAGTTGACTTTACACTCCAGGATATCTGGCTCTAGATGAGTGACCACACCATTGTGGTTATCTGAGCCATTAAGACTTTTTTGTATAGTTCTTTGGTGTAGTCTTGCCACCTTTTCTCAATCTCTTTTGCTTCTATTAGGTCCTTACTGTTTCTGTCCTTTATGGTGTCCATCCTTGCATGAAACGTTCCCTTAATATCTACAATTTTCTTGAAGAGATTTCTAGTCTTTCCCATTCTATTGTCTAATGCTATTTCTTTGCACTTTTCATTTCTTATCTCTCTGCTGTTCTCTGGAATTCTGCATTCAGTTAGGTTTATCTTTCCCTTTCTCCCTTGCCTTTCACTCTCTATTTTCCTCAGCTATTTATAAAGCCTCTTCAGACAATCACTTTGCCTTCTTGGATTTCGTTTTCTTGGGGATGGTTTTGGTCACTGCCTGCTGTACAAGGTTACAGACTTCTGTCCATACTTCTTCAGTCATTCTATCTACCAGACCTAACCCCTTGAATTATTTATCACCTCCATTGTATAATCATAATGGATTTGATTTAGATCATAACTGAATGACCGAGTGGTTTTCCCTACTTTCTCCAACTTAAGCCTGAATTTTACAATGAGGAGCTCATGATCTGAGCCACAGTCAGCTCCATGTCTTATTTTTGCTGACTGTATAGAGCTTCTCCATCTTTGGCTGCAAAGAATATAATCAGTCTGCAAAATTCTTTGACTGTGTGGATCACAGCAGACTATGGAAAATTCTTAAAGAGATGGAAGTATCAGGCCACCTTAACTGTTTCCTGAAAAACCTGTATGCAAGTCAAGAAGCAACAGAACTAAACGAGGAACAACTGGCTGATTCAAAATTGGGAAAGTAGTATAATAGGCTTGTATGTTGTCACCCTGCCTGTATAACTTACATGCAGAATACATTGTGAGAAATGCTGGGCTGGGTTAATCTCAAGCTGGAATCGAGATTGTCAGGAGAAATATCAAGAACCTCGGATATGCAGATGACACCCCTCTAAAGGCAGAAAGGGAAGAGGAACTGAAGAGCCTCTTGATGAGGGTGAAAGAGGAGAGTGAAAAAGCTGGCTTAAAACTCAGCATTCAAAGACTAAGATTATGGCATCCAGGCCCATCACTTCATGGCAAGTAGAAGGGGAAAAAGTGGAAGCAGTGACAGATTTTATTTTCTGGGCTCCAGAATCACTGCAGATGTTGACTGCAGCCATTAAATTAAAAGCTGCTTGCTTCTTGGAAGAAAAGCTGCGACAAACCTAAACAGCTTATTAAAAAGCAGAAATATCACTTTACCAACAAAGATCCATGTAGTCAAAGCTATGGTTTTTCCAGTAGTCATGTACAGATGTGAGAGCTGGAACATAAAGAAGGCCAAGTGCCAAAGAACTGATGTTTTCAAATTGTAGTTCTGGATAAGACTTGGGAGTCCCTTGGACAGCAAGGAGATCAAACCAGTCAATCCTAAAGGAGATCAACCCTAAATATTCATTGGAAGGACTGGTGCTAAAACTGAAGCTCCAATACTTTCATAATGAGCCAACTCACTGGAAAAGACCCTGATGGTGGGAAAGATTGAAGGCCGAAAGAGAAGGGGATGACAGGGAATGGGATGGTTGGATGGCCTCACCAACTCAGTGAACAAAGAGTTTGAGCAAAGTCGGGGAGATAGTAAAGGACAGGGAATGCTGGCATGCTGCAGTCCATGGGGTTGCAAAGAGGCACAGCTTCACTTCTGAACAACACCGTGTGCTAAAGCTGCCATAGCAAAATACCACGACTGGATTTCTTAAAAAAAAAAAAAAGCAAACATATGTATTTTCTCACAGTTCTGAAAGTTTGAAGTCTAAAATCAAGGTGTTGGCAGGTTTGCCTTTTCCTGAGGTCTCTGACTTGTGCCGCCTTGAGAAGATGCCGCCTTCTCACTGTGCGTCTCAGGTGACCTTTTCTCTGTGCTCCTGCATGCCTCATCCCGTCCCCTCTCTTACAAGGACACCAGTCATACTGGATAAGAGACCCACCCTTAATGGCCTTTTCTAACCTTAATTACCTCCTTAAAGACCCTTCTTCCAATTATACATTGAGGGGATACAAGTCAGTCTATAAGTAAAGCTAAATATGCAGCATAAACATACCATATATGTGCCATTGTACTAACGTTAGGTATTTATACATGCAGCCCATACAGAATACATTCTTAAAGATTAAGCAGTTATTTTGGGGGAAAATGATGGATTTTAATTAGGTAATTATTTTTATTTTATTTTGTACTGTGGCTGTCAAAGCTTATTCCAGAAATAAGTGTCAACTCCTATTATTTTCTTGCTGTTCACAGTTTTGCCTCTGTTATCTTTCATGATATGTTGCAGAAATCTTTTTAAACACTCCATTCATCCATTTGTATTCTGTGAAAATACTGAATCAGGAAAACATGGACTGCCATTGTGCTATGATACAATTAAAGCAGATGAGTTAGGACCCCACATCAGCCCATTATGTTATGGGAGTTCTGCTCTTCTCTTAGACTATCTCATATGTCTGTGATGTGTATTTCAAGTGAGGGCATTACTTCTTGTAGTAAGTATTTTAAAAACTAATTTCTTTCTGGTATTTATAGATACATAAAGATGGATATATGGACTCATATTTTCTACTTGCACTTCAGGGGGCTTTTCTAAACATTCCACTTTGATGACCCCTGATCTAGACACAAAATACAAATGTAGTCACAATGGGATAGTGGGTTCACATGTATTCATCCGCTTTGTTACCCATTGTATCCTATGTGTTGCTACATGTATGCTGTGTAATAAAATACTTCTAAAACCTTTTAAAGACGTCCTAATTATGCTTGAAAATTCTGTAGGTGTTATCCTAATAATGTTCTGTCATTTATTATTGCACAAGAGGAGTCTACGGCCTTTCAGGCTGTAGTGTTGAGTGTTCTGGAATATTTTCTTGGTTATTTCTTTAATTACATTTGCTGAGATCTCTTCTTTAGTTATATCAATCAGGTATGAATTGGATATTGTTATTTTTTCCATATCTTTCCTCTACATAGCCTTTCTGCCGTCTAAGGACCATTTTCTATGTTCTGGACATTTTTCTCAACTTTGTCGTTATCACTGATTTAATTTCTGGAGTACTTGTGTGTGACTTCCAGAGTTTAGTTATTTTATTGTACTTTGTTGTTTTACTTTTGTTGTGAAAAAATAGAACTGTAACAAAAGTTGAGAGAATAGTATAATTAGCCATGAAGTTTGTCACTTGCTTTAACAGTTGCCATCTCATGGCCGGTGTTTTTTTTAACTGTGCTGGGTCTTTGCTGTGGCTTGAAGGCTCTCTAGTTGCGGCATGCAGACTCACTTGGGCTGTAGAGTGTGCAGGCCCAGGAGTTGCATTGCTCAGTCGCCCCATAGCATGTGGGATCTTGGTTCCCCGACCAGGGATTGAACCTGTGACCCCTGCATTGGATGCGGACTCTTAACCACCGGCTTGCTAGGGAAGTCCCTCATGGCCATCTTGTTTTGTGTGTTCCTACCCATTCTCCTTCATCCCATTCTTACTTATTTTGAATCAAATTCCAGATGCCATATCTCTTCATAAATGCTTTAGCATCTACCCCTAAAAGATACAGACTTCAAAGAGCATCACCATACCATTAATATCATACGTAGAGATGGTAGTTGCCTCGTCATGTATAATATGTGGATTGTATTCCTGGGTTACCTAAGAAATATCTGTAGCTCTTCTCTTGCCAGAAACAGTTATTGAAGAACAGTTCTCAGCATACACCCCTTCCCATAGTTTAATCACTGCTGACTCCACATCCCCGAGAGTAAAATGTCCTATCACAGCTGTTTCCATTCCCAGTCATTCTGCATAGGTAGGGATTATAGTTTGGGGTTTACATAGAGATAACTTAATGAGAAGAGAGCATAAACAGCTCTGGTCATTCCTGAAATCTGCTCCTTTATGTGGGGGAATTGGGCCATGGAAGCCCTCACTCTAAGGCTTGGGGAAGAAGCAGAGGTTTGATAGCTGAAAAACTGTCACTGTAAAATGTGTCACGCCCTGGATTCAACATTACCTTAAGGTTTCATCAGAGTAATGGTTCCTAGAAACACTTCTTATCTGGCATTCTAATTATCATTATTATTTTTGATGTTGTTCAAACTCTACTTTTTTTTTTTGTATTTTCCTAAATAAAAGATGGAGGTATGCAAATTGAGCATCACTGATTTTCTCTGCTCCTAACCTAGGCATCCAGTAATACACTTTAAAAAGACTTCATTCATAATCCAGAGAACATTGCTTTATTAATTTTCCTACTTTTAAAAAACTCAGTGTCTTAAAATTTTAAGGGAAAAAAATTATTTCTCTTGGATGGCAACGTATCCAACATGTATGTATTAAATTTAATTACAGCCATTAAATGAGAGATTTTTACTTTTTTAGGCAATCAGTTTAACTAAGATTGCCATACATAGATGAGCAATTTTCAGATCATTGGTAGACAGTAATATTACACTTAGCCAGTTTATACTGAACATAATTAGAATTGTCTTTGACTTGTAAGTAACATTTTTATAACATTAAACATTATTTTAAATCTTGTGAAAATATAAATAATAATAGAACTCTCTGGGAATTATATTCTAGATACACACTGAGTTACCAATAACAATGAATATTTAACAAAATTCAAGAGTCTTTAAGAAAAGGGTTTCTAATTAAGACTAACTTGTGGATATATTTAAAAATAAGTAAAACTTTAGAAAGGGGATCAGAAGCAAGGAAAAGCTGGTTATATAGTAAAATTGTGATTGGTTTAAGTACTTACGTCATTTTACTTCCTTTTTGACTGCATGTTAACCCTGTTTATACTAATCCAGTCTAAGTGAAAGTGTTAAGATGTTGAAGTTTAAAATGTGGAAGCCATGAGTTGCCTTCTTTAAAGTCCAGTGTAGGCCTCTCTCCTGTGAGTGCCTACAACTTGGAGCATTTGAACAGTGATCTGAGAAGATATAGTCTCCTTAATATATAGTTGTTCAACATTTTAAGAATCTAATTTATTCAATTAAAATATTTTCAAGGGAGAGTAATATTTTGCTCATTATAAACTGGAAGATTTTGCTTTTTAAAAAACCATCAGGAAAATTCCCTGGTGGTTCAGTCTTTAGGATTCCATGTTTCCAGCTGCAGAGGGCGTGGATTCAATTCCTGATCAAGGAACTAGATCCTACTTAACCACGATGAGCGCCCCCCCCCCCCACAAAAACTGTTAAAGACTTTCTGATAATGTTTGAGGCAGAATATACTAATTTGTATTTTACCTATTACCTTAGAATTTCAAAATACCATGCACATTTACTTTATATTCTCATAGCAGTTAAGAGAGGGTGTGCTACCAGGAGGTAAACTGGTTCTTCGGGATTGGTAACTTATTTGTGGCCACATAGTGAGTCATTAATAGATTTTGAGAACAAAGTTTGAATGGTTAATTTTTGCTTCTTTGTGCTTTTATATGTTTAAAAGAATTTTAACATTGAACATGTTTCCCATTTTTAATGTTATCCCCATATTTCCCAAATTAACTATATTGAGCAGAATATCGTGTATTTAAATTTATTCGGTTTTCTGTTGGAACTACTGCATCTGTTTCAGTGTTTATTGTTCTCCCACAGGTGTTGGATCCTGAACAAAACCATAACTTCACAGATCATTATCTCAATGTGGCCTTTGACCTTTCCCAAGTTCTTTTTATTGCACTGCCAACACCACTGCTACTATTCCACCTGCCTTGTTGGACAGAATGGAGATCATTCAGGTGCCAGGTACTTGCTTTGTAAACAAAAGTCATTACTTTGTTAAATACATTTTGAGTAAAAAATTGATTTGCCAGTGTTGATCAGAAGTTCTGAATCTGGTATATAAACCAGCTTTTATATAGATTCAACATCTGTAAAATAAACATGACAGATAAGAGTGTGTTTATGTTCTATACAATATACATTGTATGTTCTGTAACACTTTCAGATTCAACTTAGCATTAAAAACTGATTATTTTTATGGGAAATAAGATATTCTTTGAAGTAGTTTCTAAAATTATAGATAAAATAATTTACTTTTTCAAAGTATGTGTCTAAAAACCAAAAATAGACCTCATTGCCAATGTAGCTTCCTGTTTATCAGATTTTACTATCTCTTAGAAAATCTAATCATTTATTCTCGTTAGGAAGTAGATCCTAAAGCTTTCTCTTTATTACGTCTGGCCTCATTTTTATATAAAATTACAGAGTGCTTTCAAATTCTTCTTTTAGTTGAATCTGTCGATACTTACATACTCTTTTTTTTAAACCGTATCTTCTCCTTCACAGGACTGTGTTTTTAAAAAGTCCTTTAGTTGTGTGTGTGTGTTCAGTGGCTCAGTCATGTCACTTTTTGTGGCCCCATGGACTGTAGCTCACCAGGCTCCTTTGGAATTTTCCAGGCAGGAATACTGGAGTGGGGTGCCATTTTCTACTCCAGGGGATCTTCCTGACCCAGGGATAGAACCTGTGTCTCTTGTGTTTCCTGCTTTGGCAGGTAGATTCTTTTCCACAGTTGCCACCTGGGAAGCCCCTTTTAGTTGCTCACACTAAACAAATCCCAGTGTTTTCACCTTATTTAAATTGTTCAGAATTCTCCCTAGAAAAGATCAAATGTCAGTGGGTATCTTTTAAAATAAAAATAGATTAAAATAAATATAATCTGAATATATATTTCATATTAAACTGAAATATATTTTTACCCTCAAGTAAATGATAATTCAGTTTCTTAGTTATCTGTGA
>SJYC01066224.1:0-12903 GCA_006408675.1 Madoqua kirkii | reverse complement strand
ATTGGGAGTTAGATTAATGTATTCTAATCTTAGTCGAAGTCATACTTAAATCCATTCTAAATCCAAGACCCTGTGTTGGATTTATCAATGAAGCCTGGCACCCTGGAGGCCACGTGAATAATCATGAAGCACGATGACTTCTTTTCCAGGGTATACACAAGAGGAGAAGATAGAGATTGCCCACCGGCACTTGATCCCTAAGCAGCTGGAACAGCATGGGCTGACTCCTCAGCAGATTCAGATCCCTCAGGTTACTACTCTTGACATCATCACCAGGTTAGTCAGCCATCTGGGGGCTTCAGTAATGTTCAGATATGACAAGGAGATTCCCATTTCACTGGCAACTCACAGCATCCATTTCCCTCTCTAGCAGATTCCCAGCAAGCATTTCCGTAACTGTTGATTTGCACAGGGCTCTGTGTTAGGCAGAAATTCACAGGGAAAGCATTTAGAGTATCTTCATAGCTAACTAAGGACTTTAGTGGAGCCAGAATCTCAGCTTTTCTACAGTAGCGATGTCAGGGATTAATTTGATAAATTAACAGCCAAATACATGGAAAATACCGAGACCCCTTTTCATATCCCAGAACCTTGAAAGTTGAAGTCTCCTATAAAGTGAGATGGCCCTTTCAGACATCTGTTATAAGTTGTTCAGATTTTCTTTTCCTGTTTTTGAGAGATTTTTTAAAGTCCTTAGTGTTTTTAACTTCGGAATTAACGCCAGAACAACAGAGAAGGTATTTTCCCAAGTTAGCTACCAAGTGGTTAAGCCTGTAGCAAGCAGCACATAAATTATCTGCGTTGAGCACTGCTGAGTCTAATTTACGGATTGCATGTTTGAATGGGAAGTATATCCTGTTGAGAATTTCTATCTGCAATAGCCTCAGCACAGTTTCCCTGGCTCAGCATTGCAGCTCTGTTGCATCACCTAGTAAATAGTGTCAGGCTGCCAGGGCTCCTCACTGCAGCCCCATCCCAGTAACCGCAGTTTTTTCAAGAGAAGTGAAGTCGCCCTCTGTGTGTTTTTTTTTTTTTTCCCTCCCTCTGTTTTGAACTTTGACTTAGAGCTTGGCTAGTCGGACTGCTTTTTGATCTAATCCAGCCTTCTTATGGAAGTCTATTTGGAAGTCTGTTTAAATTTACTTATGAACCAGTAAGACTCAATCTGACCTGGGAGTTCCTTTTCTTAACTTGTGATTTACTATGTGGATAATGCCAGGGGAAATAAAGTAGGTGATTTCTGGGCCAGAGTCTTCCAAAAATATCATTATTCCAGATAATACGCCTGATGTTTCTGGGTAACTTTTCAACAAGTAACTTACTTAACCTTTTTTGATCGCTTCCCCATCTGTAAAATATGAATATAGAGAAAAATATCCATTCAGAGCTTATCTGGATATAAATACTAATAACTCAAAGAGTAATCGCTATTTCTATTTGCCAGTTGTTGCCTGGAGAACTATTTCTTTTTTATATACTTGTAAGCTCAAAACATCAGCTGTTAAAAGCTACGAACATTAGGAAATTTCTCTGAGCAATTTTATTATTCATAGATACGGCACAGGTATTTACTACTCCAGGCAAGTTTTGGGTATGTAATGAGTTACCCAGATTAGGACACAATTTTTTTCATTTTTTCCTGTGTTGTAGTCATAGATCTGTAGTGTTTAGGAGGAAAGGAGGGAGTCTTAGAAGTCATCTAGTTTTCTTCAGGCTAAATATTCCTATTCTCCTTACCATTTCTCTTGACCCACTTTTAAGACTTTTCACCTTCCCGATTAGTTTTCTTCTGAATGATTCCTCTGATGTCAGTGTTTCTTTTAAAATAAACACCCAGAGTAGAACTCAGTATGTCTTATGTAGCCTAAACAGTTCATAATATAAGAAGACCACTGTAGGTTAGGAAATGGCAACCCACTCCAGTATTCTTGCCTGGGAAATCCCATGGACAGAGGAGCCTGGCAGGCCATGGTATCGCAAAGAGTTGGACATGACTTAGCAGCTAAACAGTAATAAGGAATTTAAAAAAAAAGACCACTAGTCTTATTCTATTATTATTTTATGACTGTATCTCCAGAGTCTTAGCTTTTTTAGGTTATCTTCTTGCCTCTTGTAAATATAGTTACTGACACCTTAGTTCTTTTTCATATGAATTTCTTATTCACTTGATCTGTCTCATTCTATATTTATAGGGTTGAATTTTTTAAAGCCCAAATGTACAAGTTTATAATTGTATATATTTTAATATCCATGTTAGTTTCAGCTACCATTGCAGCAAATTGATTTTTTTTTATCTTGATTGTCATCCAATGCATTAGTTTTATGTCCTCTGAAATTAGCAGCTTCACAATCATTTAGTTGTGGGTAGGAAATATTAACCAGTTCTTACTTGGCATTGGTGCTTGTTCCTCTTGGTTTAAAAATGCTAAACCAAACCAGTGGTTGATATGTCTACTTTCCTTTAGTCGAGGTTAATATTATACTGTCTGCCTTAGTTCCTAGCCTGTTATTGTTCTAAACACCTAAAAAAAAATCTCACTGTTGATGATGTCTTTATTATTTTTGGCAAGCTCCAGTTCATTCTGAACTTCCTGGTCCCGTTTCTGCATGTTCACGCCATCCTTCTGAAAGCATCCTCAGGCCTTTTATCTTTTGTCCAGACCTTTTCGTCTGAGCTCATCAAATAGCTGTCTAGGAAGCTACACTGGGTTTTTGTTTTTACATGTTGGTTTATTTTTAAAGTGCCTCCCTATTTTCTTTCTTACTGAAATTACATACATGTGTATAATATGGACTTTATTCCTATATTCTTCTATTCCTTTGATTGAAATAAACTTTTTACTTTATAGAGTGTTTAGCCAGGAATTTTGTCTTTTCTCAGAACTTAAAAAATCTGCTTTCCCAGAGTCTTGACTGTGTTCGGCTGCCTAATCAGATGCAGTTTTCCGGATAAAACTGCATTCTCTAGCTGATGTTGTGTGTTCAAACTCACCCAAAGCTGGATGCCAAAATTGATTGTACTGTATAAAGGATTATGAAGTGGCTTACGGAATTTGAGTCTAACATGGGAGTTTTTTAAGACAACTCTGCTTAACCACATCTATAACCTTTTCCACTGAATCACACTGCTTGCATCATTAGCATATTTCTTTCTTTAGAAGGTCTCTACAGTGAAAATACACTGAAGCGGGTAAGTAGCACAGTTCCAGGTAAAGACTGCATTCTCTGTCTCAAATTATTTTTTGCTTTAGTTAGGAAAAAATTTTATTTTTCTGATTCTTTCAGCAGTATTTCACATGTCATAAATTTGTCAGAATTTTCTTAAATCAACAAATTATAAGAAAGCTTTTATACATATCAAAGAGTAAATGATATTTTATGTGCTGCAAAATTTACTTTGGCGCTATAAATTGAAGAGCCAATAATTCATTTTTAAGTATAGGGTAGTAGTTCAAGTTACTCTATATAAAAGGAAAAGTTGTAGCTGGAATTACTTCTGAATATTTTAAGCAATAAGAATACTGAGGAATTTTTAAAGATGAAGCTGTTAATAATCAAGAAACTGTAATACACTTTTAAATGTGCGCTTCTTTGAGTATAGTTGTTAATCACATTAATTCTGCTTTTACAGGTGATGTTTAGCCAAAATTAAAATATTTTTTCTCTGATGGCAGGTACACCCGAGAGGCAGGGGTCCGCTCTTTGGACCGGAAGCTGGGGGCCATTTGCCGAGCTGTTGCTGTGAAAGTGGCAGAGGGGCAGCACAGAGAAGCCCGGTTGGACCGCCCTGACGCGACTGAGGGGGAAGGTGGGTGACCTGGGCCTGGCGCCTGCAGGCTTGGCGGCTGGAAGGGAAGGGAAACACCGCTGGACGTGGAGCGATGGTGCGGGCTGCTCCTTGCAGTGAGGGCATGCACTCCTCCACTGGCAAAGGCATCCAGCGTGTAAGTTAAACTTAATGGTTGATGCATCAAGAGGATTCTTTTCTGCAAAGAATATAGAAGTCTGGCAGGAATAATGACTTAGCGTTAATGCCTTAGGGATATATTTCTCGAGCTTGTACCGACGGCACACTTCATGTTTGGCTTCTGGTGTTCACGTGTCTCTGATCCAGATTGTTAAGTCTTTCAGTATTTACAGCATAGAAAGTTGCTATAGCAGTTAAGGAAAAAAAAAATCATAGTTGTCTAAATACTGCAAGGGTAGATATTCTCTGGAATGGCTTCATGTATAATCATTTGTTTTTCTCACACATTTTCTTTGATAGGTACACAATTAAGCTATAATTTAAATTATTTTTTCTTCGGAAAATAATTGTGGAGGGGTGACAAGGAAAAAAAAGGGACGCGGTCTATTCCTCGACCTAATGAAATACGGATATTTAAGTTAAAATGTTTTAACTTCTTACTAAAGACCGTGCTGCTGCATGGTTGCCAAAATTTGCTTTAACAAACATGACTTGAGTAGAGAATCTCTTTATTCTTTCATAGTAAAGAGATTTATTAGATGTCCTACCATTTCCATAGCTCTTTCTGGACAGAAGTTTGATGAAGATGGCTGAAGAACCATAATTTGTGATAAGCTCAGTGGAATAGAGGCAGTAAAGCATCATTCCTACTTTTCCTTCTATTGCTAAACACAGTGCCTTTAATAGCAATGTCATCCAAAGAGCTGCTCGTTTGCTAAGTGGTGTCTGACTCTGTGGCCCCATGAACTGAAGCACGCCAGACTTCCCTGCCCTTCACTGTCTCCTGGAGTTTGCTGAAACCCATGTCCATTGAGTCGGTGATGCCACCCAACAAGTAGACTTTCCCAAGTCCTCCTCTCCCTCGTATGTGCTTTATCCCAGCTGGCACTGTGCCTAGAACCTCGCTGGTTCATCTCTCCCGAAAGCAAACCTGCCACCTTCTGTTGGTAAGGGATAGTGCCCTTGTTACATAGAGTAGGAATAAGGATCTTAAACCTGTAATTGTTTCTTGTTGTTGTTTAGTTACTAAGTCAGGTCCGACTCTTTTGTGATGCCATGAACTGGAGCCTGCCAGGCTCCTCTGCTCATGAGATTTCCCAGGCAGCAGTGCTGGAGCGGGGATACATCTCCTTCAGGGATTCTTCCTGACCCAGGGGTCGGACCCACATCTGCACTGCAGGCAGTCTTGACCACTGAGCCACCTGGGAAGTCAATTATTTCTTACACAGTTTTAAAAATGTTTGTCTTTAATCCCACATCTCAGCCATATTTTCAGGGATACCTCAAATTCCTGAGCCTTTTTTTGTAGGATTTTGTGGATAACCACCCTCTGCCTCCACCTACCTCCTTCACAGACATTAAAGTTTCTACTGTTTCTGCCTGCTAGATGTTTATTACACTTGACCACTGAGCCACCTGGGAAGTCAATTATTTCTTACACAGTTTTAAAAATGTTTGTCTTTAATCCCACATCTCAGCCATATTTTCAGGGATACCTCAAATTCCTGAGCCTTTTTTTGTAGGATTTTGTGGATAACCACCCTCTGCCTCCACCTACCTCCTTCACAGACATTAAAGTTTCTACTGTTTCTAGCCTGCTAGATGTTTATTACTTCTTGCCCGTCTACTTGCTGTTACCCAAAATGTTGTCAGCATCTCTTGTCTTCTTTCTTTTTCTGGGTTTATCCTTTTTTTTAATCCCTTACTTGTCATTTTAATAGGATTTGGTGGCAGGCAGGGCAGGCGGGTGTTTGAGGATAGACGCATATTCAGAAGATTCTCAGGAATCTGAATTTTTGAAAAGTAGATGATTGATAGCCTATCAAGACGGCATCACTGTTGCAGCTGAGTGACAGAGGAGAACTGAGATAGTTTTCTCTTTTTTCCCTTGCTGAATGTAACACCTAAATCCTCATGAGTTTCCCTTAATTCTTAGAATGTTCTCTTTTGCTGTGGCCTCCAGCACCTCAGCCTATGTCCTTTTATTCTTGTCTGTGATATAATAGAAAGGCAGAGAGTTAAGTGAGTTTATCTACTTGACACAATTGGAAAATTGTGTTTATGATTTTGGTGGTTTCTTTTGGAACTTACAGTAATATATTCAGAGGTATGTATTAATTTTTTAAATTTATTTTTAATTGGAGGATACTTGCTTTACGTGTTGTGTTGGTTTCTGCTGTACAACAATGGAGACGTGATGTTTAAAGAAGCTTTTCATAGTTACACAATGCTTATTATATCTATTAGCATCTTTCTGATAATGTCTGTGATCATATTAGCTTTTTAAAAATAACCTAGAGATATTCAGGAACTTATTCAAACTGCTTATGAACCATTGAGAACATACAGTGTTTCATGGTAACATTTATTTGGTTATTTTCTTTTTAAATCAATGATTCACAGACAGAACAAATCCTAAATGATACATAGTTAAGTAAATCTGGGTTAAGATACTACCAAGGACGCCCACGGTGTGAAAGTGAAAGTTGCTCAGCCTTGTCCGATTGAATAATTAGGATAAGGACTTGTCTCTTGAGACGATGACTTTGATTGTATTTCTTATTAGGAGATGTGGGACTCCAAGCTGGGTCTTACGTTGTAAGATACCCCTGAATTGCCTGTAAATGACTCTCCTCCAGATTTTAGTAACATAATAATAAGATATTCTGAATTGATGTTTATGACCTTAACCAAGCCAAAAGAAAATTTTCTGTCAAAAAAAATCTTTCAGGTTTTCATGTCACAAAGTTCAAATGGAGCTAGCTTAGTAACTGAAAGTTTCTCAGTAAGAGATTGAATTATTTAAAATTAGAGTATAAAAGTTTTATATAACATTAGAATATAAAGTTGTTTTAAAAATTTTGAGTAATTCAGTGAGGGAGTTATTTTTAATGTTAAAAATATTGCTGGTCTTAGAGTTACTGCCAGGAAGAAAAGTAATTTCAGGCCACAAGCTTTAAAAACAGGCAGAAACCTCTAGCGTATCGAACAAACTTTCTGGAGTAGGCCCAGAAATACTGGTCTGTGAACAGTTGTCTTTGTATTTGTGAGGTCTTAACTGGCAGTTAAACAGAACAAATAATAGAATTTAAAAGGCGAGTGAGATCCCTAATTGATTTGTGTTAGTGGAGGACTCTTTATGGTGTCGGTCACTCACCTATAAAGTATGGGAATTATTTCATGAGAGCAGCGCTGCCTGTGTTTTTTGTATGTTATTAGTGTATTCTAAATTGCCCTTTTCCTTTCTGCAATGTTAGTTGGATCGAAAGATAAAAGTTTGTGGTTGCAGTTTTATTCTATTTTGGCCTGCCTTTTAGCCCAGGACACAGATACCCCATGTATTCAGTTTTGCAGTTTGAGGTTTCTCTGCAAAGAGTTAGCTTAGGTCCATTTGTTCAAATACTCTTTTACTGTATATGTTCATTTAATACCTATAAGATTTTCTTCCTCAAAAATTATCCCCAGCCAAGGATTCACGTTATAACCAATGCTTATGAAGTTTCTCAGAATATGGAGCATTCTAAATTATTTTTGGAAAGTGTATTTATTGGAGAAGCTACATTAAACTTAATGTGCCTCAAGATGTTAGTTTTTTTAACTATTCTTATAGAAGTCATCTGAAAAATTGATTAGATGATAAAAAAGACAGATGAACAGATTTAACATGAGGTGTGTTAGATGTTGTTATGGATAAACTTTAAAAATGTCACTTCAGGCAGTATGTATTTGGTTATGTTATGGAGATCTCAGATAAACACTTAAAGGAAAAATGAATTAAACTAGCTGACTTACGGTAAGTAGATGGGTACTTGGGGCCTGGAATGAACCCTCCAGTGTTAGCATCATACTTGGTTTCGAGAGTGACTGTATCTCAGTTGGTCTTGATGCCTAGCAGTGTAAATCCTCCAGCTTTGTTTTTCTTCAGGATTGCTTTGGCTGTTGTATGTAGGTTCATCAAATATCTCTATTGATTTTAGAATCAGCTTGGTGGCTCTGTACTAGTAAACCACTAAATAAGTGACACTTCTTTTTTAAATTGGAGGCTAAATAACACCTGATACTTTGATTGTGATTGCCTCTATAAATCAGTTTGGGGAGAATTGATAATTTGATATTAGCAACTCTTCTAATTCATGATTAGCTTCATTTATCTAAGTCTTAATAAATGTTTTTAAGTGTTTTAATAGTTGTAGTGGTGATCTTTTGCAAATTTTTTCTTTAGATATATTCCTAGTTGATAGATCTTGTATGTATGTGTTATGTGTGTATATTATTATAAATAATATTTTTAATTTTCTAATTCTTTCGGTTGCTACTCTATGAGAATACTGTATTGACTTGTATCCAGCAGACTTGCCAAATTGAAACACTGTTTTTTTTGAATTTTCACTCAGTTGTGTCCGACTCTTTGCAACCCCATGGACTGTAACCCACCAGGCTCCTCTGTCCATGGAGATTCTCCAGGCAAAGATAAGATACTGGAGTGGGTTGCCATGTCCTCCCCAGGGGACCTTCCCAACTCAGGGATGGAACCCAGGGATCCCACAATACAGGCAGATTCTTCACCCTCTGAGCCACCGGGAAGCCCTGCATACATCAGCTATCCCAAATGCAGATAATGTCAGTTTTTACTTTTTCTCTTCTGATCATTATAGCTTTTATTTCAGTTCTTTCCTAATGAACTAGCAGGGACCTCTAGGAGAACGTTGAATAGAAACAGTGGTGATACACAAAGGAATCAGGGAAAAAAAGCCTGTGAAGAATTGCCAATCTCTTTAGCTTTTGTTTTGTACATTTGGGCCACTTGATTGACTGCTGTAAAATCTCAGTTGAGTAGGATTCTCAGTAAGCTGTCTAATTTGACTCTTGATTGAATGTGTAAGTCCCTTCACAAAATTCCCCAGTAAAGACTAAGCCTTGCCTATTTAACTGTTAACAGACACATCTTTATAAGCTTAGCCATCTGCTTCAGTCCATAGGAAAACAAAAGCTGTAGTTTGGAAAAAGGGTTAAGTGGTTGGGTGGTATGAGTCAGAAGCAATAGGATTTAATGTCAGTGAAAACATGCCTATCCCCTCATGATAGATGCCCTGGGCCCCTTGCTGACCACAAAACATCGGGTTGGCTAGACCATAGATCTAACTCTACGACAGTTTTCTCTAGTTCAGTCTGGATCGCAGTTTGACTGAGTTGCATTTCAACATGTATTGGTTCTCTGATACGTTTGCCATATGTAGGACAGTGAAATCGATGGAATATAGTGGAAGCAGGCAGATAACAATATCCTTAATTTTTGATATTGTTTCTAGGTGACTTCACATTTAAAAATGCGTCAAAATAAAATATTCAAAGTGTATGGCACTGTTCTCTGCCTTCTTTAGCTTTAATTCTCCTAGGTGTCTGCACTCTGGGCCGTCGGCAGGAGGGTGCTGGTGGAGGGAGAGGGGTCCTCCTGCCTGCAGAGAGGGGGCCTCTCCTCCTGCCTGCAGCACCGGGTCTGCTCAGTGCCAGGCGGGCAGGGGCAGGGGGAGATGCCAGGGAAGCGCGCCATTCTGCCGGGCCTTCCTCGCCGCACACCCCACTCATCCGCTAGGGTGGCTTTTCCCTTAGCTTTTCTTGGGTCCTTTCCTCCAAAGGAATCCTCTTCGGTCGAGCTGTTTTCAGCTCTTTGTTGTGGCTTCCTGGCATTGACTTCTCAAGCCCTCAGCATACTTCACAGTGGTTATTTTAAGCGTGGCTCCTTTGTAACCAAAACAGGAAGCTGTTCCTGCAGGAGAAACAAGTGCTTTTGATTCTTTTTCAGCTCTTTTTCCCCGACTACTTGTCATCTCCAAATCTGAAGCATATCCCATTCTCTTGTCTAATATCATGGGTTTCTTTTATTTATGAAAACACTAGGTATAATAAGTCTTCAGGAAGTAACTTCTGAGCTTCATGTAACTTTTCCCTAAGTTCTTTTGTCTTTGACTTCTTGGAACAGTCTTCTGCCCAAATGGGATCTGTCCCTTTATCTTTTGGATTTTTACATTGTTCAGTGTTAAGTGACAGATTACTCCAAAACTTGGAAAAGCAAAAGTTGTACTTCGTGCCCCAGAAGTTAGCAGACATTTGTCATCTCGCTGTATCTGTGGGTCTGACACACAGGAGCAGTTTAGCTGGGTAGTTGTGGCTTGAGACCTCTAGTGAGGTTCTCATCAAGCTGTAGCCAGCTGGAGGTTCAGGTCGAGGCGGATCTGCCTCCAGGCTCACTGACGTGGCTGTGAGCTGAAAAGGGTTCTAAGACCCGGTTCCAGTGCACGTGTGGATGCTTCCCCACACTGACAGCAGTTCGGGGACACCAACTGAGTCCACAGATTCAGCTCAGCTCTGACACTACCCACCTGAAGACAGCGTTCTGCTCCACAGATAAGGGGTGCAGCCTCACTAGGCTGCCCTTCACTCAGAGACAAGTCACAAGCCCAGGTTATTACCTGGACTTCTGACCAACTGGCTCAAATTGGAGGTTGCCATGACCTCCTCCTCCTCTGCCTTCCTTAATTTGCTGGAACAGCTCACCAAACTCAGGAGACCCCTTTGACCCAGTAGATTACCGGTTTATTAGGAAAGGATATTAAAGTACGAATCAAGTACATAGGGCCAGGGCCAGAACAAAGGAGCCTGTGTCCTCACGGAGCCTGGGGCCCAACAGATGGGCACAGGAAAGCTCTCCAAAGATGGACCAAAGAGCTCTGCTTTGGGGTTTTACGGAGGCTTCATTGCTTAGTTGTGATTAACTAGATCATTGGCCAGTGGTGACTTCTTCAACCTCAAGCCCTGCCCCCTCCCCGGAAATCAGGGAGTGGGAAAGAAAGTTCCAGCCCTCTAACTGTCCCGCGTACTCCTGGAAGTCACCTCATTCACATAAGGAAAGACACCTTTATCACTGTCAATACTTAGGATATTCTAAACGCCTTGGGGGCTGTGAGCCACAGTGGTGGTCAGATCAAGATGAGAAATACTTCTTAAAATCACAGTATCACATGACAGCATGGCTGCCTTGCTGAGTGATGGCCAGGTGTTCCGCTTCTCGCCACGGTGCCCTCTCGCAAGGCTTAGGACATGGCTGTCAGCTTCCCTTAGTGAGAAAACTGTGCTAGGAAAGAAACAGAGCTCGCGACAGGAGCTGCGGGCTTTTGTAATCCTCACTCTGCCATGCTCCGTGGGTCACACCTGCCAATCCTCATAGAGAGATGGCACTCCATGGGATAGGGCCACTGGGGCCGTCTTGAGAGCTGGCTCGCACAGATTTCATTTCTGATAATACAGCCCCCATTCCTGAAGATTAAAATAGTTTGTTTAGAGTTTTAAAGAAAACCTGTGGTTTGGGTTGTTAATAGAGAGTGGAAATTGTTGTGCAGCAAAAACAGAGAAGCACAATTGGGTAGGCCTTGAGGGGAGAAAAGCTTAATGAGACCACAAGCAAATGAATGAGTCTTTAGTAACAACTGAAACAACCTTTATTTAGTCAGCTTTTAATGAGGATGGATTTTATTGATACTGTTCTTGTTTGTTTTGTTTTAGCACATAAAAACTTTGCTAGCTGTTTTTAATGAAGTGAGAGTAATTGAGTCGTTTCTTATTACTTGGTTCCAGTTACATATAAAAATCCTCAAACATTTTAACCTAAATCCCGTATCTTCCTTTCTGGCAAGTATTAGAACAAAAAAGAGAGAGTAATTTGTGTGCTTGCCTCAGGACCCAAAACCACAGGCCAGATGCTTGAGCTGTTTATTTTAGATTGTTCCAATAATACTCAGAAGTCCGATTTTCAGTTTCTGAAGAAACGCCTTCATCTGATGTTAAGAGGTCTTTGAACAGAGTGTGACAGGCCACAGTTTTAGTGTTGCTGTGGGGGCTGAATTTAAATTGGTCTACATTTGCCTATTTTTAAACGGCATAGCTTTGATCCTTACAGAATTTACCGTCTTAAAAGGCTGTAGGGGTTCAATAGACATTACAGTCTAAGACACTTTATTATCAGAAGGGTTTTTCTAAGCCAGCATTTAAGTTTGTACTGTTGAATATCCATCCATCAAACTTGAGCTGGTTTCGTATTAAAGACCCAGGTTGTACATATAGGGCCAAGAAGTTTTGGTTCATTTTTGCATTTTTAGGATTTTAAAGTCTTTTCTTCATCTGTTCATGCTTATCTTTCCTTTGACTGTATTAGTGACTCCGGACAAATAAAGTTTTCTAATCGTCAAAGAAACAGCTAAGGTAAACTGTGAAGGAGTATGGATTTAAGAGAGAGTTTCAGTCCCAGGGCACCTGGCTGGCTTGCTGGTGGTTCTGAAGTCTTAGGAGTTTGTAGGGTTCTATTACAGCTAATTGGATTTTGCAAACCAAGATCCAATTAAATTTAGAAATTAACACTTTCTATGCTAAATCCTTCACATTTGTAGGGATATTAGGTAGTATGTTGTGTCCAAACATCCAAAACCAAGTGGTGTTCTAATGTTGAGATGAAAATGTCATGTTGGAATGTATGCCCATATCATGAAGATATTCTATATTCTGTTCTGATGTTTATGCTGATTCACTGATGGTTCCCTCTTCAGTACTGGCCTGGTTTAAGAGAGATTTGTTTGACTATGTAGACTGTCAGGAAGCTGTAATGAAGGAAAAACCTTACTTCCGTGTGATAGGAGACAAATAAATGTTTGCTCTTTAAACTGTATTTGGAAACAGGAAAATCAAATATTGACAATGAATTAAAAAGTCATTGTTCCACTTAATGAATCATGTAGGAAGTTGCAGTGGCTTTCGGGTGGCATTGACATATATTATCAAAACCAGCCTTAAGTTACAAGGTAGTAAAATAATACCTACTTAAAAAAAAGCTACAGTCTCTACTTCTTAACCGCTAATCCAAGTAGCTCCCCAAGACTATTTCTGAA
>SJYC01066221.1:0-77783 GCA_006408675.1 Madoqua kirkii | reverse complement strand
TCCCGCCAGGGCTGTCCCCACAGCAGCTCTCCATCTGCCAACTTCTGTCAAGTCTCTGGAGGAATATCTGAGTCTTCTAGTTGTGAATGTGTTTCGGCAGCGTTTGCAGCTTGCAGGGGCCCTGGGGTCAGCCTGGGAAGCAGTGACACAGCCCTGTCTGGCCCGACACCAGTGCTGCCGAGAGCCAGCCGCCTTCAGATGCTTCCAGGAAGGAAGGCCTTTCCTTGGCACAACTGACTGGTGGTGGGCCAGGCGAGGGCAGCGTCGGTGCAGTCTTAACAGGGGTGTGGGGCTCGGCAGGTCTGAATCAGAGCGATGGAGGAGGAACTCACTACCGTGACTCTTTGGGCATTTCCTTAAGAGTTGACACACCCTGGTGATTCCTAGCAGCTGATTGTGTCCATCCGCAAGGCAAGCACATGGATGGAATCTCCTGGAATTCACCTGCATTCTATCCAGGATGCTTTTTAAAAATCTCCATGTCTATCTAGTCTCTTCTCTTTATTATTGTTTTTTCTAAGGGTAGTGACATCTGGATAAGGACTTTTCATATACCATGGAGGATTTCATACTCATTATGAACAGACTCACAAATACTCAGATGACAGACTGTAAGGATGAGCAGACTGGACCAAACAGACTCGTGGCTTGGATGACTGGTTTTCTGAGGCTGAAAATCAAATGCATCCTGGAAACCCTAGAATTTATGTGTTCTTCTGACTGATTCACCATATTTGCAATCTGTGGGATTAAGCCAGTGATCCCCAGAGGTATGTAGGAACTCTTCATATGTTGTTTTTTTGGTTTTATTTTTTTCAGGAGGGGAGTATGAACTGCAGGATTGTATAATATTTATATAATGTATCTAATCTGTATGTATATCAGTATGGAGATATATATGTATATGTGTGTGTGTATCTAATCATGTGGAGGCTTCTCTTGGCTTCACTAGGATGATAATGAAAGTAAGATTCTCATCTCACCCCAAAGAGGTTCACATAATCAATAAAAGTAACCATAACCAAGTTTACCATTATTAATAGCAATCTCATAACTGACTAGCCAGTAAGATTCAACAGCTGGGCCCCTCCTAAATCCTCCATATCTGGATCCAGGCCTGCCCTGAGGAGGTGATCTGAGAAGCAGTCAGGGAGAAGGAAGCCTAGACTTCCTTGGGTGCCTGCACCTGCTTCACGCTCTCCCATTTAAAAACTCATAACACAGGGAGATCTTTTATTTTTTTTAAGTGGATTTAAGAGATGTTACTGTACATAAAAAAGTGATTAATGATACTGTTCCTAAACTTGAAATCTAGACGAAGTTTCTCAATTGTTCAGGAACTCCTTTTTCAACCTGCTGAGAGAGTTCTAAAGGAAGGAATGGCAGTGTGCCTTCCTGCCATTCCTCCTCACTGTTAGTTTGCTAGGAAAGTAATGTTTTTTGGTACTGACATATTTTTGCAGACTCATCTTCAATAAAAGTAAAGCACAGTAGCCATGCAATTAAAAGACGCTTGCTCCTTGGAAGAAAAGTTATGACCAACCTAGACAGCACATTAAAAAGCAGAGACATTACTTTGCCAACAAAGGTCCGTCTAGTCAAAGCTATGGTTTTTCCAGTGGTCATGTACAGACGTGAGAGTTGGACTATAAGAAGCTGAGTATCAAACAATTGATGCTTTTGAACTGTAGTGTTGGAAAACTCTTGAGAGTCCCTTGGACTGCAGGGAGATCAAACCAGTCCATCCTAAAGGAACTCAGTCCTGAATATTCATTGGAAGGACTGATGCTAAAGCTGAAACTCCAATACTCTGGCCACCTGATGCGCAGAACTGACTCATTGGAAAGAACCCTGATGCTGGGAAAGATTGAAGGCAGGAGAAGGGGACGACAGAGGATGAGATGGTTGGATGGCATCACCGACTCAACGGACATGAGTTTGAGTGAACTCCAGGAGTCGGTGATGGACGGAGAGGCCTGGTGTGCTGCAGTCCATGGGGCCACCAAGAGTCGGACACGACTGAGCGGCTCAGCTGAGCTGAAAGCACAGTAAGGGGCGGTCATGCTATTAAAGCGAGTCGTAATGAGGCCTGTCATACAAGCCACAGGGGCTTTCACTCTTGTGACTAGGCATGTGTTTTTAGGGTACATGGTGGTTGTACAAACTAGTATTCATTCATTTTTGTAGCATGTAATAGGCACTATGGTGGGCTTCCCAGATGGTACAGTAGTCAAGAGTCTGCCTGCCAATGCAGGAGATGCAGGAGACTCGGGTTCAACCCCTGGGTTGTGAAGATCCTCTGGAGAAGGAAATGGCAACCACTGCGGTATTCCTGCCTGGGAAATCCCATGGACAGAGGAGCCTGATGGGCTACAGTCCATGGGGTCACAAAGGGTCGGATATGACAGCACAAATGCATCCACACAGGTACTATGGTGGATACTTTATATACATTAACTCACCAGCTTCTAACGACGCACTCCCTTGCATCAGACGGCGCCAGCACAGTCCAGGGGGAGGGGCTCATCCCTGTGAGTGACGGGCCTCTTCCTTCTCCTGCCAGGTCCTGCTGATGGTGGCTGGATTTCCCATACTCTGTCCACTTCCTTCTATATTCAAAACCACTCTTCTCCCTCCTGGCCACCCTGAGTCCCGCCATCACCCTGGGCGTTGTAAGCAAGCGCCTAAGACTCATGCAACCTGGTTTCTTTGTCTCTAAACACCCTCTTGACCCCCAGACATAGTCCTCAACCTAGCCCAGCCACCCTTACCCTGGTTCTGATTGCCAGCAGAAGCCATACAGCCTCTGGAGCCTGAATTCCACCACTCCCTTCCCTGCCCACTCACTTTCCTGTCCTTCCAGCTCACTTGTATTCAAGACCACCAACTCTACTGTCCTCATGTTATACACCAGCTCTGTCCCAGCTTCAGCGCTCTTCCTGGGCACCGAGACGCCTCTGCTCCAGTGTTAAACCATCTCTTCCTTGGCCCTTTCTCCATCATCCGTTGCACAAGGCATCTTCATCACAGATACCTCCTCCCATAGCACTTTGCCAGAGACTCCGCTCCCAGGGCACCACCTCTCTCTCCAGCAAACTCAGTCCAACTCCATGGGGTTATTCTGATTAGCAAACAGGCTGCCATGTGAAACCCCCTCCCTCTGGCCTCCACTGTCCCTTCCAGCCACCTCACTTGTGTGCGGTCCATCACACTGCAGGAGTTCCCGGCAACCTCCTTCCGCTCTGCACAGTCCAGAGCCTCTTCACACACTCATCCCTCCCTGTGCACCTGCTCTGTCAAGGTCGCCCACACCCGCCATGCTGTCAGATCCAGGACACAGACAGACAGCAGACACACCCGCACGCTCCCCTGGCCCCGAGACAGTTTCCTCCTCAGTTTTCATGGCGGCACCGTATCCTCATCCTGCTCTTACCTGATGGCCTGCTCCTTCTGTTTCTCTCTGCTGTGAAGGCTCCTCTTCTCCTACGTGACCCTAACTGTTCAGGGCCTCTTCCCAGGCTCCCTGCTCTTCACGCCGTATCCTTTTCCCAGGACTTTAAAACTCCTCTATTTTCTAACAACTCTGTAATTTATACCTTCCAGTCCAAAACAGAGCACCACAGTTGGTAAGAATAGAGAGCAGGTATGCCTTTATGTTACACTGCTGTACTTCAAGCAATTCTTTGGCAGCAGAGAGCAAAGGGCAGGAATCAGCTTGGCTGCAGGGCGCTGCAGGCGAGTGGAAAGAAGCCTGGATTTGAGCTGGCTCACTGGCTTCACTGACTGCCCCTTCTGTGACTTTGCATGATTCATTTAAGGCTTTTCCTGTCTGTAAAATGGATGACCCGGAGCACAAAGAAAGCCCTTGTGGATAATAAAGAAATGTTCCATAAATCTTTATCTCATAGATGCAAAAGTTGAGGCAGAGGGTGATGATCATCAGACCACTAGAGGTAGAGAAAGAACCCCCCTGCACCAGCGTAAATTCTCTCAGCTATGGGAAAGATGAACAAAATGTTCCCAACTCCCAGACACCAGACCTTCTATTCTAAGATGCTATTTATAGATGGGAAAATGGCTACAGGATTCATGTTGGTAAAAGTGTTCATATGTAATAGCTCAGATGCTACAAGAAAAATAAAACCATTTTTGTAATGATATCAAACAGAGCTGTTAAGCAGTGTTTGTAAAATTTCTCTTTTCTGTCCTTTGGCTCTCTCTCTGCTAAAGCTCCAAGAATGTCAGCAATGTTTCCAAACCTAACAGGAGCAGACGTGGCTGGGAGAGAAGGGTCTATGCAACAGAAACAAGGAGCCATCTTTTGTTTTATTAACTGCGCTGGTGTAAATTCCCAAAGGATGACTGACACGGACTGTTCTGAAAGCCAAGAGCAAAAAGCCCGCTGGACATGCGGGAGCAGAACCTGTCTCCATCGTCACTCACGAAATCACTGGATTTACTCGGAACAGGAAACAGCTTTCTCAACCAAGATAAGTTTTGTTCCACTTCTTTCAACACTTCAAAATTTAAATCCACAGTATCTTAAGAATTCAAATAAGCAAAACAATGTTTCTGTCAGTTCAAAAGCATCAATTGTTTGATACTCAGCTTCTTACAGTCCAACTCTCACGTCTGTACATGACCACTGGAAAAACCATAGCTTTGACTAGACGGACCTTTGTTGGCAAAGTAATGTCTCTGCTTTTTAATGTGCTGTCTAGGTTGGTCATAACTTTTCTTCCAAGGAGCAAGCGTCTTTTAATTGCATGGCTACTGTGCTTTACTTTTATTGAAGATGAGTCTGCAAAAATATGTCAGTACCAAAAAACATTACTTTCCTAGCAAACTAACAGTGAGGAGGAATGGCAGGAAGGCACACTGCCATTCCTTCCTTTAGAACTCTCTCAGCAGGTTGAAAAAGGAGTTCCTGAACAATTGAGAAACTTCGTCTAGATTTCAAGTTTAGGAACAGTATCATTAATCACTTTTTTATGTACAGTAACATCTCTTAAATCCACTTAAAAAAAATAAAAGATCTCCCTGTGTTATGAGTTTTTAAATGGGAGAGCGTGAAGCAGGTGCAGGCACCCAAGGAAGTCTAGGCTTCCTTCTCCCTGACTGCTTCTCAGATCACCTCCTCAGGGCAGGCCTGGATCCAGATATGGAGGATTTAGGAGGGGCCCAGCTGTTGAATCTTACTGAGCTAGTCAGTTATGAGATTGCTATTAATAATGGTAAACTTGGTTATGGTTACTTTTATTGATTATGTGAACCTCTTTGGGGTGAGATGAGAATCTTACTTTCATTATCATCCTAGTGAAGCCAAGAGAAGCCTCCACATGATTAGATACACACACACATATACATATATATCTCCATACTGATATACATACAGATTAGATACATTATATAAATATTATACAATCCTGCAGTTCATACTCCCCTCCTGAAAAAAATAAAACCAAAAAAACAACATATGAAGAGTTCCTACATACCTCTGGGGATCACTGGCTTAATCCCACAGATTGCAAATATGGTGAATCAGTCAGAAGAACACATAAATTCTAGGGTTTCCAGGATGCATTTGATTTTCAGCCTCAGAAAACCAGTCATCCAAGCCACGAGTCTGTTTGGTCCAGTCTGCTCATCCTTACAGTCTGTCATCTGAGTATTTGTGAGTCTGTTCATAATGAGTATGAAATCCTCCATGGTATATGAAAAGTCCTTATCCAGATGTCACTACCCTTAGAAAAAACAATAATAAAGAGAAGAGACTAGATAGACATGGAGATTTTTAAAAAGCATCCTGGATAGAATGCAGGTGAATTCCAGGAGATTCCATCCATGTGCTTGCCTTGCGGATGGACACAATCAGCTGCTAGGAATCACCAGGGTGTGTCAACTCTTAAGGAAATGCCCAAAGAGTCACGGTAGTGAGTTCCTCCTCCATCGCTCTGATTCAGACCTGCCGAGCCCCACACCCCTGTTAAGACTGCACCGACGCTGCCCTCGCCTGGCCCACCACCAGTCAGTTGTGCCAAGGAAAGGCCTTCCTTCCTGGAAGCATCTGAAGGCGGCTGGCTCTCGGCAGCACTGGTGTCGGGCCAGACAGGGCTGTGTCACTGCTTCCCAGGCTGACCCCAGGGCCCCTGCAAGCTGCAAACGCTGCCGAAACACATTCACAACTAGAAGACTCAGATATTCCTCCAGAGACTTGACAGAAGCTGGCAGATGGAGAGCTGCTGTGGGGACAGCCCTGGCGGGAGCATAAAGTACGCCGTATGAGCTGTAAAAAGAACCATCGCGTGGTGTGACCAGCACCACGGGGCAAGCCTGCACACACACCGCAGCCGCCTGACTGCAGGCTTGCGTTCAGTGAGGCGCCGTGCCTGTCTCTGGAGAGAAGGCCCACGATATTTTCCTGTCTTGAGTCCTTGGCACATGCTGGCCTCTCTGCTGTGAAAAGGCATCCTGGCCTTTTTCTGCCCAGCAGACACCTGTCCCAGCTCCCCAGACACGGGCCCTCGCCCCTGCAGGGCTCTCCATAGACAAGTGCTGGCTAGATCCTCTTGTTGCCTCCCCGTGCTGGGGGATTAGCGGCCCCTTATTCTTTGTGGTTAGGCAGGTAGTCTGTCGCGGCCCTGAGGTTTTAGTTTGCTATCCCTGTGATCTGTGATGGAGCCTGGAGCCAGATGCTAGTAAAGCCCCGATGGATGAAGGAAAAATTTCATCCCTCCAATGGCCACAATAGTAACTAACCAGGTGTTAAAACTGCAGGTGTTGGTCTAGGCTTGGAGGGATCACAAAGAGTTGCATGTATTTACTATTTTAGTCAAATATCAATAAATATCACTATTGAGTTAATCAAGAGGAAAGAACAGTGAAATCGGCAGTGATTAGATGCTCAAATGTTCCTTAAACACTGCCATCACCGAAGTGTTAGGAATGCAACCATACTTTATAAGACATACCCTATCATTAACTTTATTAAATATTTTAAACATTTCCTCAGCTTGCATATTTACATGATTGATAGAATTGTTACAGAAGAAACTGACCTTTGTTTTGAACAAGCTTTAGTTAACAGATAAAGGAAATTGAAGCACCAGTTTGGAGGGAAAGTGAATGACAAATGAACTTGAGATACTCATGTTCAGTTTGACATTTAGAGGGGAAAATGTTCTAAGCATCAAGCTGAGACCTGTCTTACCTAATATAATTGATGATTCCACAAACCAGTAATGGAGTTAGAAACTGGTAGCAAAGCACCAATAGATAAGAATTTGAAATTATTGTCTTGAATCTCATTAGGTAATTCTATAAAATACAAATTGTTCTATACACAGTTTAAGATGGCTGGGAAACTGCATTTAGGAGCAAGAAAGAGTATATTTCCCATCTTTTAAATTCATATTTACTTGTACTCACTATTTCTGAGGGAAAAATACATAGAAAATGGATGCTTGGTAGTTAAGAGAATTGTTTATTTCAGAACAAATGACTTTGAAGAGTATGACTCCAAGTTCTTAAGTTACAGATTCTTTTTTTTCAATATATAATACTATATATATGATTTGGGCTTCATGGGGTCTTATTGCTGTACTCTTCATTGTGGTGGGTGGGCTTCTCTCTAGTTTAGGCATGAGGGCCCAGTGGCGCTGCGGCATGTGGGGTCTTAGTTCCGCGATCAGGGATCGAACCTGTGTCCTCTGCGTTGGAAGGCTGATTCATAACCACTGGACCACCAGGGAAGCCCCTAGATTCCTGACTGTCTTGGATGACTGTTATTAGCCTGATCACGAGATTCTCGGTTTGATAGCAACTCCTGCCCTCAGTTCCCCCACCCCTGTATGTGGTTGAATTACACAGATCTGTCACTAGTCCCATTTTCAGGTGACTATTAGAACACTTGCCATCAAGCTAGAATGAAGTGATTCTGAGCCTGGATGGTTTTGTTTTGGCCATGTGTCCTTACCTACCCTCCTGCCTTCCAGTGACTATGTACCAGTTACTTCTCCCCAGAGCAGCACGACTCTCCAGTAAATGGAGCGTGTGGGAAACTGGCTCGACTTCTTGAAGTAGTGTGATAATCAGCATGAATCTTACTCTTGATTCTTTGGGCACGTTATTTTGACAAAATGAGTTTTGAGGATTTAGCTATTTTAAAAGGGGGGGGGAATTGTTCTTTTTATAGCTAACAATTGTGCAGTATGGTTTTTCTGTTAAATTAGCACAAGATTAAGTATATTGAGGATAATTGTTTAGGGCTGGTTAGGGTCACTCAGCCCTAGAAAAGAACCATGAAGTAAAACCAGGAAAATCTCTGGCAAGTTCCCACCCACTCATTCAGGTATAGAGAATTGCTTTTATATTAGCACGAACAAGCCTTGTGAACACTGTTACAAATAGTTGTTTCTGTTTTCCTTAAATAGTACTGATCTTCTGCACATTGTTCTTTTGCATTTTTCTCCTTGAATAGATACAGAACAAGGCAGATGCGAAAGTGAAATCCATGGTGCACAGGGTCAGCTCAGCCATCACTGCAGCCTGGCCTTCCCAGTGTCTAACTTACCATTAAATATAAAGTTAAAATTTTAAATATAAAACCAACTTTAAAAATAGGCTTTTACGTTCACTACTAAAAATAAGCGCCCAACAGCTTCAAAGGATTTCACACATCCATTTAAAATTAGGATTTTCAGCATCTAAGCCCCTTGGAAAAGGAGGGAGCATCCCCCAACCAGCCCTTTAACCAGAAACTCGTCCTATAGACTCTGCTGCACCTGAGAGGGGTTACCTCTCAGTGGAGAAATCTCCTGCTTGCATTAGTGCTGGGTTGATGTATTATGCCCAGTTCCTCTAACATGCATAGCTTCTATGGAAAAGAAACTTGAAGGCTCAGTGTGTGCAATAAAAGTTACCGTGATTGTTTTTCAACTGTTACTTTTTATGTGTTTTCATAACTTGGATGTGTTAGCCTGTCTGGCTCGTAATCTCTGGTGAGTGACATGATCGGTTTGAGATGGCAGTGAGAGCTTATTCTCAACACTAGCGAGGGGCTAAGCGGATTTGTTGATCTAATATAGATTGCTGTGTCTTGGGTTTGTTCAGATTTATATGGACAGCTTCTGAGAATTGAAAAGAAAAGGCAGTGAGGCAGCATAGTGGGCCTCCAAGCACACAGAGAGGATCCAGCACTTTACAGCATCTCTGCAGCAAGAAGGAAAAAGTAAAGATGAGTGGCGGAGAAGTCCAATCCAGGGGTTTTAATAAATACCTTCGCCCTTGGCCTCTGGAGCTAACAGTTTTCTCAACAGCATGTTTAAAAAGAGGGTAGCAATTTCATGATTGCCTGAAATGAAGTTTGGCACTAGAGTGTTTTTAAATATGCAGCCTAATAAAAATACTGAGGTAAATAAAATGATTGTGTTTGTTCCTTGAAAATTAGGGCATGTAGTGCTTAATCATCGAAGTCATTCATACATACTTTAAGGGAAAACTCTTTATGATAAATGCCAAACCTCCTGATTTGGCAGAAAGCCTGTGTGACTCCAAATTGAGCACAATAATAAGTTCTTTGAGGTGCAGCATATGCTCAGGTCCTCTGAGAGGGAGCCTGCCTTTGTGATTAGGTCAGCCTGAAAAGCATTTGGCTCTTGTTGACCTTACTGTTTGTTCACTTTCCTTCCTTTTCCCAAGGTGTCTGAGCGTTTGAGTCAACCAGGAGTGGCAATCGGTTTGGCTTGGACTCCCTTAGGCGGGGAAATCATGTTCGTGGAGGCAAGTCGGATGGATGGCGAAGGCCAGTTAACTCTGACTGGCCAGCTGGGGAACGTCATGAAGGAGTCTGCCCACCTCGCTATTAGCTGGCTCCGCAGCAATGCCAAGAAATACCATCTGACAATGGTGAGTGGCCTGCCCCAGGGTGGGGGCTGGGGTGGGCGGTGTGCTCAAAGCTGTGGGCAGAGAAGAGCCTTGGGATCATGACCCAGGAGGTATCCCGCAGTTCTGAAACAGAGATAAAGGAGAGCTTTAAATGTTCACTTTCACCTTAAAGCATAGACCTTTGCTTTTGAACGGCAGTGGAAATTCCAGTTCCCAGTTGAAGACTGTTTGACTGGAACCTGAGCTGGAAACTGATTCCAAGAGTTTGTTTTGATTTTTCTTCTACTTGGAATAGAATGAAGCTGTTCTTCCACACCCCCACTTATACTGCCCACTAATATTTTGAAGGATGTATTTACTCCAAACATTCATTTTTATCTCTTTGATTTTCTTTTTTCAGAGAAAGAAAAAAACGGTTTAATTTTTCTACATCAAAATCTTTTTTTCCTTTCTTAAAGCTTCTGGAAGTTTTGATCTTCTTGAGAACACAGACATCCATCTGCACTTCCCAGCTGGAGCTGTCACGAAAGATGGACCATCTGCTGGAGTCACCATAGCAACCTGTCTTGCCTCACTTTTCAGTGGGCGGCTGGTGCGTTCAGATGTAGCCATGACTGGTGAGATCACACTGCGAGGTCTTGTTCTTCCAGTAAGTATGAAAAAGCCTGTTGATATGGGTTGAAAATTTTTTAATTTAAAATTTTCATTAATAGTATTTTAATATCTAAATTAACAGTGGTTTGCCGTCTTCCTATGAAAGGCTTAGTTTTAAATACATATTTTTTATATCTACAGTTCAGATTTTAACAGTTCGATCAAATAAAGGAAAAACTGACGATTTTCCCAATGTTTTCCCTTCCGCTAAAAAAGAAAATTTGCTGATAGGAAAAAATACCAGTCTGGTTACCAGAAATGTTAGCTGTTTAGATGAGGATTTGAGGCTTTGTTCTGCTTGATGAATTGTTAAATACTTAGCGTATGTGGGAAGTAGGACGGTGGCTGTGTATTCTGTTTGGGCTGCACGCGTCTTCACTGCAGGGCCGGCGCTGGCCTTGTCGTGGAGCGGAGCACATGGGCTTGGTAGTTGTGGCGGCAAGCTTAGTCGCCCCACGTGGCATGTGGGGTTTCAGTTCCCTGACCAGGGATCAGACCTGTATCCCCTGCATGGGAAGGCTGATCCTTAACCACTAGACCGCCGGGGCAGTCCTGGACGGTAGCTGGTTTTAAACTTGAAGCCCACTTCTCACCTTTTGAAATTCCTGTGAGACCTCCTATCCTCCTATAGATAACTTAGATTACTGTAATTGATAGATTGATAGAAAAATTTATAGAAAAGAAGTAATACAAAGTGGAAGTTTGTAGTAAGGACTAACCATTCTTAATTGCTGAATGTTGAAAAAGTTCCCATATGAGGCTTTGGGGCTCCAGCCTATCTGGTCACTACTTATAAAAACACTGAAAAAGGCATACAACTTGAGAGATCATTTAGAGGTTTAAGTCATTAGGGAGCAGTACCAGTCTACATTGAAGTTTTGGCAGGTTTGATAGCAAACTGAGAAAAAAAGAAATGTTCTTTATTCTGAGAACACCTCTGCTTTAAAGAAGTAATGGTGAAAGTAGGTCATAGAATCACCAATTAAGATCACTACAAATGCTCTCAGCTCTCTGGGTTTTTTAATTTCACTCAACCGGGAAGTCATATCCTAAACTGTATTTCTGTTCTATGCTCAAAAGGAATGTTGCTCTCCTTTGTTCACACTCCCCCGGAACTGTCGCATTTCTAATGACTTGGTGGTTAACACTAGCTGTACTACTAAAAGGAAATGAGCAAGTGCTTTACTAACTGTAAACTCTTTAGTTTTCCAGTTCAAAACGGTAAGCTAGGTGAAGGAATAAATTTTAATGGTCAAAAATGAGTGGGGAGCCATCAATCAGTGGGGAACTTCTTCTAGAAGTTCAGCCAACTTCTAGAAGATAGAAGTATCCCCACTGATGTAACAGGATTGGAGGTAGAGACGTTCTTCCCAGCAGGAACCTGGTGAAAAGCACTGGCTCAGAGCCAGAAGGCTCAGACCAGGAGAACAGGAAGGGGATGGGAAACAGAACCCAGCGCACTCATTGAAATCTCCACGGAACAAGCGGCTCTTCTGCTGGGCCCCCCGCACTCAGAGCACGTGGCACCCAGGTAAAGGCTTTCCCGCCCCCAGGGAGGACAGCCACAGCAACTCTCAGGAAGCCTTCAGTTTTAAATTATTACATGAGACATGGAGAAAAGCAGCAGCACTTGAGCAAAAGACCTGCTGAGCCTAGAGAAAGCATAATTCAAGAACAGAGGCTAAGACAAAGCTCTTGAATTTAAAATGATGGTTTTAGGAATTGCTCAAAGAACTATTCAGAAAAAAATAGAAAAAAAAACAATCTGACAGATCCAGCATCTAACTAAACGGAGAAAGTGGAGTAGAACAAATTGTCAAGGAAATAACAGAGCATTTTCTAGAATTGAAGGCTGTTCAGTTTGAAAGGACCTACGAAAGATGGGAAGGACCACCTCAGAAAAAGGATTGCATCTTCCTGACTTTCCAGTCACCAAGGACAGAGCTGACTCATTGATGACACACAGCACCTTACGGCCCTGACAGAAAATGATTGTTAATCAAGTCTTGTATACACAGCCTTACTGTCAGTTAAATGTGAACGCAGAGTAGACACTGCCATACATTCAGGGACTCAGTTCATCTCACACTCTCTCTGAGGAAGGAGCCTTGGAAGTGTAGTTCAGCAGCATAAAGCGAAAGCCTGGAGGGGGAGTGCCGGTGCGGCAGGATGGCAGGGGTGCGGCAGGTGGGAGGCGGCGTCCGAGGGCTGTCTCCAGGGATTCTCTCTGTGTGGTGTCTGTCACTGCATACACAGCACCCCAAAACAGTAGTTATTCTTAGTTTCTGTGGGGCAGGAATGCAGGAGAGGCTTAGTTGGGCCCTTCTGGCCCAGGGACTGTCACTGTGTGGTCGCTATACCAGCCCGGTCTGTCATCCGAAAGTTGACTGGGGCCGGGGGATCTGCTTCCATCGCGGTTCACTCACGACTGCAGGTTGGTCCTGCCGGCAGGAGGCCCCGGGTCCTCACTTTAGAGCCTCTCCCTAGACAGCTGGGGTGGCCTCAGACACCTGAGCTACCTATCAACAAGACTGATGTGAGTACAGAAAGGAACAGAAATATAAAAGGGACTCATGGACAGAAGAGGTGCTCATACCTGTCAAAAATTAAGAATTAAAAAAAAGTTTAGAATTTTCCATTAATAGGATTTAGTATGGTGCTAATTGAAATGTAGAAAATTACTATTGACCTTTTTAGCGGCTTTCTCCGCGCAAGCTCTAAGGAAATGGAAGATGATTTGGATGTTTTAAAATAGCAGTGAAAGGAAGGTGGGTCAGTTTACCTCAAGGCCTGAGGATGACCACAGATAAACTTGCTGCCGCTCTTCTCTCTCACAGGTGGGCGGAATCAAAGACAAAGCGCTGGCAGCGCACAGAGCGGGGCTGAAGCGCGTCATCATCCCCCAGAGGAATGAGAAAGACCTGGAGGAGATCCCGGCCAACGTCCGGCAGGACTTAAGCTTCATCACAGCAAGCTGCCTGGATGAAGTTCTCAATGCGGCGTTTGACGGTGGCTTTACTATCAAGGCCAGACCTGGTCTCCTAAATAGCAAATTGTAGCCCAGGTCGCAGCAGAATTTTAAGTTACAAAGTGCCAAAAGGTACTGACATGATTTTATTTGCACCAATAGGGGTAAAGCAAAATGTCCCTAATCTGTGAACATAATCACAGCAGTAACAAGCCTCACTCAAGTGGTGGCTAGTGTTTATTACAGAAATGTTAATTTAATAAATTGATTCAATTGGAATTGAACTCTTGTCTTGCATGGGCTCATTACTGTCCCTGGCAAGTTACAGAACAGTGGTTTTCCTGTGGTTCCAAACAGAAGCCTCGGTATTAACCTGAGAACTTGTTAGAAATGGGGACTCCCACAACCTATCAGCAGACCTTCTGAATCAAACTCGGGGGATAGGAGCCAATCTGTGCTAAGCCACCAGGTGGTTCTGGCGTGTAGTCAAGGTCAGGACCACTGGGATAGATCATTACCTTAGCAGATGCACCTGTGGACTTTATTGGACCCTCAAAGCAATCAGAAGGGGAACTGAGCAAAGGTGAGACTGTAGCCAACTATTGGTCTTTGTGGAGCGTATTCAAGTGAAGCAAACTGGTGAGGTCTACACACCCCAATACAGCCCCTTCCTTGGTGAGGGGAGTAACAACAGACGGCCCTAAATGTCTGTAATCTTAGGAAAAAGATCCAGAAGGAGGCAGCCACCCATCTGGGGATGGTCCCCATGCTTGGTGTCCTGACTCCTGCCACCTCCCCTTCTGTTCCTTGCTTGCCCATGCCAGTGCCCAGTCCTGGCAGGCTTGCCTTCTCCTGTGACTCAGTCCAGGATACGGGTCTTTTGAGATACGGGTCTTGGACTGAGTCATAAGAGAAGACAAGTCTACTGGAGGAAGCCTACCAGCACTGGGCCCTGGCGCAGGTGAACAAGGAACAGAAGGGGAGGTGGCAGGAGTCACGAAAAGACAGGCAGGAGATACCGGAAGAGGCCCTGGTGCTGGGAAAGGCTGAAGGCGCGAGGAGAAGGGGACCACAGAGGATGAGACGGCTGGATGGCATCCCCAGCTTGATGGGCAGGAGTCAGAGCAAGGTCCCGGATTTGGTGATGGGCAGGGAAGCCTGGCGTGCTGCAGTCCATGGGGTCGGAAAGAGTTGGACAAGACTGAGCAACTGAACTGAACTTGAGGATATGAGTAACTTCTACGTACTAGCATTTGAACTTTTTGTATCTCAGTTTTCCATACCTTTAAAATGCAGATAATTGTACTCATCAGTCAGAATGCAACAGAAAATAACGTTGAGCAATTTCTAATCATCATTCCAGCCAGTAATGGATTTTAGAATCTTATTATTACAAAATATAACAACAGACTTGTAAAGATACTTTGAAATTTCTTGGATAAGAATGTGTTAGTTGCTCAGTCGTGTCCAACTCTTTGCAACCCCATGGACTGTAGCCCGCCAGGTTCCTCTGTCCATGAGATTCTCCAGGCAAGAATACTGGAGTGAGTTGCCATTCCCTTCTCCGGGGGATCCTCCTGACTCAGGAATCAAATTCCTTTCTCCTGCATTGCAGGCAGATTCTCTACCACCTGAGCCACTAGGGAAGCCCTAGATAAGAATAAAGTGTACAAATTACCCAAATACTGTGCTCAGACTTGGTAATAAAAATCTGGTGTTCTGGAAAGACAAGTGCAGATCCTGGACTATGGCCAGTGGTAGCAGGTACCAGGAATTTTGAAAACATTTCATTGACTATCTTGTCACTACTATGAATGTATTATTTCTGTTCAATCACCTTATGACTTGTAAAGATACTTTGAAATTTCTTGGATAAGAATGTATTAGTTGCTCAGTCGTGTCCAACTCTTTGCAACCCCATGGACTGTAGCCCGCCAGGTTCCTCTGTCCATGAGATTCTCCAGGCAAGAATACTGGAGTGAGTTGCCATTCCCTTCTCCGGGGGATCCTCCTGACTCAGGAATCAAATTCCTTTCTCCTGCATTGCAGGCAGATTCTCTACCACCTGAGCCACTAGGGAAGCCCTAGATAAGAATAAAGTGTACAAATTACCCAAATACTGTGCTCAGACTTGGTAATAAAAATCTGGTGTTCTGGAAAGACAAGTGCAGATCCTGGACTATGGCCAGTGGTAGCAGGTACCAGGAATTTTGAAAACATTTCATTGACTATCTTGTCACTACTATGAATGTATTATTTCTGTTCAATCACCTTACAAGGTAGGAATAGAAACTGTGATGTTGTTTTCAGCAACCAGAGGGAGCTAATCCATACCCACATTGCTCGGCCTTGTCCCACCCAGTAGCGCAGCGTAGCACACTTTACAAAGCGGAAGTTCTCTGTAGTCTTCCTCAGAAGCTCTGAGCATGCAGCTTTGTGCTGGTCCTTGACGAGCAGCAGCATCTTCCGTGCCCTCTGACTTCGAGCATCCCTTTCCTTACTAAAGGAGCTGACCAAGAAAATCTGTACATGTATGAAACTAACAGTATGACCTTCCATTCTCTAGCACTGCTTTCGGTTTGTTGTTTTAAATCTAAGCTTCTCCTTTTTAAAAATTATGGCAAAATTATTTTCCATTTTAACTTAGAAGTGTATATGGGGTTGTTAATCACACTCATGTGCAATCATCACCACTATTATCCAAAACTTTTTCATCATCTTAAACTGAAACTCTGTGTTCCATTAAAAATGTAACTTCACATCCCTTCATTCCCCAGGCCCTGGTGACCACTGTTTTGTCTCTGGATTTGCCTATTCTAAGTACCTAATGTAAGTGCAGTCATATAATAAATATCTACCTTTTTGTGTCTGGCATATTCCAGTTAGCATATTATCAGTGTTTATCCATGTTGTGTCATGTATCAGAATTTCATATCTTTAAGACTGAGTAATATTCCATTGTTGGACATACCACATTTTATTCTTTTTTCTGCCTCTAGGCTATTTATTGTGCTATGAACAAGGGCACACAGCACTTGTCTCCAAGTCTGTTTTACATTCTTTTGGAAAGATGTTTGAGGAACTCAACCCATGTTTCCCAGCACCGCTGCATCATTTGATGTCCCCACCAGCAACACACAAAGGTTCTTTTTTCTCTACATCTTGCCAGCACTTTCGTGATTTTTTCAGAATTATTTTGGGTTGCACCGGGTCTTCTTCACTGGGCTCAGGCTTTGTCTGGTTGGGGTGTGCTGGCTTCTCTTGGGAAGCACAGGCTCTAGGTGCACAGGCTTCGATTGTTACGACAGGCTTAGTTGCTCTGTAGCATGTGGAATCTTCTCAGACCAGGGATCGAACCCTGCATTGGCAGGCAGATTCTTATCTGTTGTACCACCAGGGAAGTCCTATTTTCATTATTGCTAACGACCATCCTGAGGGTATAAAGAAGCATCTCATGGTATTCATTTACATTTCCCTAGTGACTACTAGTGGGCTTCCCTGGTGGCTCAGACAGTAAAGCGTTTGCCTGCAATGTGGGAGACCCGGGTTCGATTCCTGGGTCGGGAAGATCCCCTGGAGAAGGAAATGGCAATCTACTCCAGCACTCTTGCCTGGAAAATCCCATGGACAGAGGAGCCTGATAGGCTACACCCGTAGTTTTTTTTTTCTTTCTAGCAATGTTTGTGTTTCCCATAGACCCCTTATGTCAGCTGGGTTTTTTGAGAACTGCTAACTTAAATTCCAGTTCAGCAGGCCTACAGGCAAGGGCTTGTTAATCAGTGTACTTATCCAGTGCTATCTTGCTTTTTATGCATGGGCTTTTAAAATTTTCGAGTATGAAAACTATATAAAACTTTTAAGTGCCTTGGAAACCAAGAAATTCTATACTGCTTGAGGCACACATGCTTTTTACTTTGCTCTGCACCTTCTGTTTTGAACCTTACTGCAAACCATGTCAGACATCTTTAGTGGTTTTAATCACCTATATGCAAATACAGTGGAAGATGCCGTCACAGTGAGTGATCCTTTTTAACATCTATTTACACATCATTGGAAGACCCTGATGCTGGGCAAGATTGAAGGCAGAAGAAGGCAACAGGATCAGATGGTTAGATGGCATCCCTGATTCAACAGACATGAACTTGGGCCAAAGAAAATGGTGAGCCTGGTCAGCTTCAATCCACAGGGTCATGAAGAGTTGGACATGAGTTGGCAACTGAACGACACACATCTTGGACCACAGTTAAGGTCTTCTGACTATGTGAGTGGTATTTAAAGGATATTAAACATAATCTGAATTTTTCTAAATAAGGGGAGGTAAAAAAATTAAGGTTTCTTTCCTTTTCTTCCCTTGACATTAGTCAAGATTTGCTTTCTAAGCTGTGGTACATATACACAATGGAGAATTAGCCATTAAAAAGAATATATTTGAATCATTTCTAATGAGGTGGATGAAACTGGAGCCTATTATACAGAGCGAAGTAAGCCAGAAAGAAAAACACCGATACAGTATAATAATGCATATATATGGAGATGGTAACGATAACCCAGTATGCGAGACAGCAAAAGAGACACAGACATATAGAATAGTCTTTTGGACTCTGTGGGAGAGGGCAAGGGAGGGATGGTTTGGGAGAATGGCATTGAAACATGTCTGTTATCACATGTGAAATGAATCATCAGTCCAGGTTCAGTGCAGGATACAGGGATGCTCGGGACTGGTGCACTGGGATGACCCAGAGATATGGTATGGGGAGGGAGGTGGGAGGGGGGTTCAGGATGGGGAACACATGTACACCTGTGGCAGATTCATGTCAGTGTATGGCAAAACCAATACAATATTGTAATTAGCCACCAATTAAATATATATATTAAAAAATTTGCTTTCTAGTCACAAGAAGAATGGAGTTGTAAATTCATTTCCATTTCCAGTGCCATCTGAGTTGTAGAGGCTGCTTGAAATGCAGAGATTTTCTGCTTCCTGTCATCTCAACACACTGACCTAGTGATGTCGACCATCAGGAGCTCCCTGGACTAGGTGACTGGCCCACATTCAAACCTTATCAAAGTCCACCATGTTGTGAGGTAACTGACTGCTGAGGTTTTTTCACTGACCACTGAAATGAGAAAAACCTTCCTAGAATTAAGGGACTTGACACTAAGCCACAAAGAATGTTACTTTTGCCAGTTCTTCCAAATCTGCAGTTTATCTGGGACTATTAGATGTAAAAAAAAAAAAAAAGAATTTTTTTTTTAATTAAGTGTAACTTGTTCAAGCTAACATTATTTTGGCAAAAATGAGTTGTATTTGAGTGCCCATCTTCATGAAAATTTTATCCAGCCGCTTAAAATGTCAAGGCTACAAAGTGTTACAGTCATGATCCAATTTGATGATTTATGATCCAATCCTATGCTTTTTTTGCTTTAATAACACTTAGTTGATACAGCAATGACACCTAGACTGTTACTAAAAAATAAATTTTACAGCACCAAGACAAGGAATATTAAGTGGATCTGAAGGGACACAAACAAGGAAATGCATTGAATGACTACTGAAATGTTAAAAAACAGCTGAATCAAAAGTTTCTTTTTTCATCTAGGAAAACCTTTGATATGAAAATTCACTTATTTGGAACACCTTATGTATGGTTTGTACTCTCAATGAGCTAAAGAATATGTTTCACATTCTTGGACGTAATAAAAAATTGTAATTTTATAATTAAATTCAATTCTAACATAATACATTTCTAGGCAATAGGAACTAAAACCCTTTCTTAGGCTAAACCCTAATCTTAACATGACAGTACAAACTTATCAAAAGGTGCCTTTATTATAAAACCAAGTATTCTTTCATAACCATTGTGTCTTCTTTTCAAAATTTAGAAAAGCCCAAGAGAAGTAAGTTCCAAAGAAAATTCGTAAGTTTGCACAAGGTTAAAGAAAACGTCTGTTTTAGCAGACAGTGAGGCTATAAAGGCAGACATAGGTATAAACACTTTACAGCACACCTAACCATCCTCACTTTCTTAGCAGGCTGGCGTCATCACACCTTATATTAACACCTAGAGATAGAACTAGGAGCCAAGTTATACCAGTTAGTAGGGAGCGGGTCAGGACTGAGACCCAGGCAGTTAGAACCTAGAGCCCACAGTTGACATTTCGGTGGGTGAATTTGGAGGATGCTGTTCTTAGATAAAACTGACTTTCTTTTGGTAAATGACTCAACTAGCTTAAAACTGGAAGCAGTGAGCCACCAAATTATCCTTTATGTTTAGAAAATGCACACCAGTAGGTGGGGAAGAGAATGACTAAGGTTCCAGCAGTTCATCTATCGGTTTTCATAACATTCTGTCTGTTCCTGCCTTGTGTAACCTACGTAAATGACTAGTACTAGTTGGTAAGTCATACGTTCACTTTTCTCCTGTATGTTCTGATCTTACTCTAGATCTAATGCACTGATCAGGGGCTGGCCCCCAGAATGTTTAAGTTTTGATTCAGTGTTTTTTCAGTTGGGTTACTTACCAGTTCTTCTACTCAAGAATCTGAATGAAATAAAATTCCACCATTAGTAGAATCATTTGCAGATGTTCCTGGATACAAAGAGCTCTTGAGCTGCAGGGAAGGCGGACACAACTAAGATTTTGGGCAAGTCAAATTTATAGCCATTAGCTTAAGTTTAAAGTTTGTAGTATTGTGGGCCTAGGCATACATATGATGGAAAAAAAAAAAAAGAGCATTAGAAAAAATTCCCCAACAATCATTAACATATTAAACTAGTCCACGATGCGATTCAACAGGATAAATTCACATATTAAACCAGTCCAAGATTCAACAGGATAAATTCATATTCAAGAATATTTAAGAATATAAAATAAAGAATATCACCTGGCCTTAATTCTATTGGGTTTTCCTGGTGGCTCAGCCGGTAAAGAATCCACATACAACACAGGAGACCTGGGTTCAGTCCCTGGGTTGGGAAGATCCCCTGGAGTGAGGAAAGGCCACTCACTCCAGTATTCTGGCCTAGAGAATTCATAGTCCATGGGGTCGCCAAGAGTCAGACACAACTGAGTGATTTTCACTTCGCTTCACTTAAATCTGTATAGTCCCCTGAAAGAAAACATCAAGACTCCAGAAGTAGGGGCATCAGTAAAAGTACGATATTGATTACAAGAGAGATGATTTAAGAACAGGAGTTAGACCTCATAAATCAAATCTCAAATGAACCAAGAACTACAGCTCTAGATCTCATTATCCCTATAGGCCAAGAATATAAAGACTACTAAGAAGAAATACAGTTAACAAATACCAAAATATCAACCTTATTACCAGCAGACACGCAATTTATCTTAGGCATAAACTGGTGAAACATGAGGTTACAATGAAATGCAAAACCTTTCATTTTACTACCATAAGTTTCCACTGAAACTTCTCTGGAAAGCAATGAAAACAGCATCATGACCCTAAAAAATGTAAAAAAAAAAAGAACCCCAAAGAATATAACCAGAAAATATATTAGAAATGTTCACAGGCTATTTAGAATTAGCCAGAAAAATTACCTGACTGGACAAACTGGACAAAACAAATATCCAGTGCTGGGGACTTGGCTAAAATTATAGTCAATCTTCACAAAAGTTACCCCAAATTATGTATCTCCAAGATTATTAAAGTGAGGAAATGCTTAGATGATCCATGTGATGTGTGTGAGGGTGAGTTACATAATTACATGATTCCAAGTTATATGATTCAAAATAAATGTGGGTAAACACATGTAAATACACATAAAGAACTAGGAAAATGAAAGTTTGTAATCATCTCTGAATGGATAAAACTACAGACTCTTGTGTGTAACAAAGTCTATATATTAAACATATACTGCTTTTACAGTAAAAACATTTTAAAATATTTTAAATATAAAATGATACACTGCCACAAAAATATATTAAATGAGGGAAAGTCATTTTTCTAGCATTCATGCCAATAGGAATCTACCTGGATGAATATCTACTACCATGAGCAGGAATCCCTTACAAGAAATGGAGTAGCCATTATGGTCAACAAGAGTCTGAAATGCAGTACTTGGATGCAATCTCAAAAATGACAGAATGATCTCTGTTGGTTTCCAAGGCAGACCATTCAATATCACGGTAATTCAAGCCTATGCCCCAACCAGTAACGCTGAAGAAGCTGAAGTTAAACGGTTCTATGAAGACCTACAAAACCTTTTAGAACTAACACCCAAAAAAGATGTCCTTTTCATTATAGGGGACTGGAATGCAAAAGTAGGAAGTCAAGAAACACGTGGAGTAACAGGCAAATTTGGCCTAGAGTACGGAATGAAGCAGGGCAAAGGCTAATAGAGTTTTGCCAAGAGAACACACTGGTCATAGCAAACACCCTCTTCCAACAACACAAGAGAAGACTCTACACATGGACATCACCAGATGGTCAACACCAAAATCAGATTGATTATATTCTTTGCAACCAAAGATGGAGCTCTATACAGTCAGCAAAAACAAGACCAGGAGCTGACTATGGCTCAGATTATGAACTCCTTATTGCCAAATTGAGACTTAAATTGAAGAAAGATGGGAAAACCACTAGACCATTCGGGTCTGACCTAAATTAAATCCCTTATGATTATACAGTGAAAGTAAGAAATAGATTTAAGGGACTAGATCTGATACAGAGTGCCTGATGAACTATGGACAGAGGTTCGTGACATTGTAGAGGAGACAGGGATCAAGACCATCCCCATGGAAAAGAAATGCAAAACAGCAAAATTGCTGTCTGAGGAGGCCTTAAAAATAGCTGTGAAAAGAAGCGAAAAGGAAAGATACTTAAGCATATGAATGCAAGGAGAGATAAGAAGGCCTTCCTCAGCGATCAATGCAAAGAAATAGAGGAAAAGAATAGAATGGGAAAGTCTAGAGATCTCTTTAAGAAAATTAGAGATACCAAGGGAACATTTCATGCAAAGATGGACTGGATAAAAGACAGAAATGGGATGGACCTAACAAAAAGCAGAAGATATTAAGAAGAGGTAGCAAGAATACAGAGAACTGTACAAAAAGGATCTTCATGACCCAGATGATCCTGATCGTGTGATCACTCACCTAGAGCCAGACATCCTGGAATGTGAAATCAAGTGGGCCTTAGAAAGCATTACTACGAACAAAGCTACTGGAGCTGATGGAATTCCAGTGGAGCTATTTCAAATCCTGGAAGATGATGCTGTGAAAGTGCTGCACTCAGTATACCAGCAAATTTGGAAAACTCAGCAGTGGCCACAGGACTGGAAAAGGTCAGTTTTCATTCCAATCGCAAAGAAAGGTAATGCCAAAGAATGCTCAAACTACCGCACAATTCCACTCATCTCACATGCTACTAAAGTAATGCTCAAAATTCTCCACGCCAGGCTTCAGCAATACATGAACCGTGAACTTCCATATGTTCAAGCTGATTTTAGAAAAGGCAGAGGAACCAGAGATCAAATTGCCAACATCCGCTAGATCACTGAAAAAGCAAAAGAGTTCCAGAAAAACATCTGTTTTGTTGACTATGCCAAAGCCTTTGACTGTGTGGATCACAATAAACTGTGGAAAATTCTGAAAGAGATGGGAACAGCAGACCACCTGACCTGTCTCTTGAGAAACCTGTATGTAGGTCAGGAAGCAACAGTTAGAACTGGACATGGAACAACAGACTGGTTCCAAATGGAACCAGTACGTCAAGGCTGCATATTGTCACCCTGCTTATTTAACTTATATGCAGGGTACATCATGAGAAATGTTGGGCTGGAAGAAGCACAAGCTGGAATCAAGACTGCTGGGAGAAATATCAATAACCGCAGATATGCAGATAACACCACTCTTATGGCAGAAAGTGAAGAGGAACAAAAAAGCCTCTTGATGAAAGTGAAAGAGGAAAGCGAAAAAGTTGGCTTAAAGCTCAACACTCAGAAAACGAAGATCATGGCATCTGGTCCCATCACTTCATGGGAAATAGATGGGGAAACAGTGGAAAGTGTCAGAAATTTTGGGGGCTCCAAAATCACTGCAGATGGTAATTGCAGCCATTAAATTAAAAGACGCTTACTCCTTGGAAGAAAAGTTATAACCAACCTAGACAGCATATTAAGAAGCAGAGACATTACTTTGCCAACAAAGGTCCATCTAGTCAAGGCTGTAGTTTTTTTAGTGGTCATGTATGGATGTGACTTGGACTGTGAAGAAAGCTGAGCGCCGAAGAACTGATGCTTTTGGACTGTAGTACTGGAGAAGTCCCTTGGATTGCAAGATCTAACCAGTCCATCCTAAAGGAGATCAGTCCTGGGTGTTCACTGGAAGGACTGATCCTGAAGCTGAAACTCCAATACTTTGGCCACCTCATGCAAAGAGCTGACTCATTGGAAAAGACTCTGATGCTGGGAGGGAGGAGGAGAAGGGGAGGACAGAGGATGAAATGGCTGGATGTCATCACCAACTTGATGGACATGAGTTTGTGTAAACTCCAGGAGTTGGTGATGGACAGGGAGGCCTAGTGTGCTGCAATTCATGGGGTCGCAAAGAGTTGGACACGACTGAGCAACTGAACTGAACTGGATGGATATACACTGGTGGTTGATATGCTCCCTTTCACAACAAAAATGGCTACACAAGCACACATTACAATCAGTTCAAAAAATAATGCTAATGTAGGAAAGAAACTTACTTCCTGAACATGGTTAACAGAACTAAACTGTTATACCCAGAATTAGTGGTAGAGTGAGGGGTTAGGGGAGGGGGAGTCCAAATTATTTTTTAATTGACTTTTGGGAAATGGCAACCCACTCCAGTATTCTTGCCTGGAGAATCCCATGGACGGAGGAGCTTGGTGGGCTACAGTCCACGGGTCACAAAGAGTTGGACACGACTGAGCAACTTCACTTTTCTACCTTTAGGGTACCCATAAAACCTGCACAAAATAAAATGATCTCTAGCCAATCAGAGGGCAATTTCATAATCTTTCTTGGTGCTTCAGGGTAACTAGCAACAGTTAACTATATCATGCTAGTTACAGGTATAATAAGAGTATCTAACGTTTGCTGGGTGCTTATTAAGTGCAGAGCACTGTCCTTGGTAACTTGTATCCATCCCATTTAACCCTTGAAGGTAGCTACCATAATTAACCCCATTTTACACACTAGCAACTGGGGGTACAACATCACACAGCTGATTAGTGAGTAAAGGCAGCACAGGCATGTAGGTCCCTGGAGTCTGGCTGCAGAAGCCAAGCTCTAACCACTAGGCTGTAAAACACTAACTCATTTTTTTGTTGTTAAAGGGGTGTGGGGGGGGTTGGCGGTGGGGAGTGATCAGTATTTTAACTAACTGGCCTCCTAACAGAGTTAGGAGAATCAAAATGAAAGCTAGAGAAAGGAAAACAAGACTGTAGGCCGAACAGAGGCCATAACCCATTCTTTTGCTTATCTTCAAACTTAACAGCTAAAGCAGACACGTTAAGAGTTTTTAATTTTCCAGATATTCTTTTAATGAGAATTATAAAAGACCAAAAACATTTTTTGCAAACTGCTTTTTAAACAAATGATTTGCTTTTAATTACAAATACTGTGTGAGACGATGCCTTCTTTTGCAAAACCAATAAACACAAGAACAAATTTTAAACATATGTGATTTGTCCAAGATATGTGGGGGGAAGGGGGAGCCTGATTTTTTTTTCCCCAGTATTAAAAAATCAGTACTCCCTAACCTTACAAAGAATAAGTTTGAAGGTATGACTCAACTGGAGAAGAGAGGGAGACCATTTTATAGCTGCTTTAACTAGTTTCTGATAATTATTCTGATGTTATCTTTCCTGCTTTAACTAGTTTCTGATAATCCTTCTGATGTTATCTTTCCTTTCTGAAACTCATATCTTCACAAAACAGTTGAATTTAAAATATTTCTAATGAATTGATTAATGGGGGAAAAATATGTATTGAACACATGTATAAATTTTACCATCAACACTTATGCATATCAAAAAGACACTACTTTAAAAGGTACAAAAAAAAGTGAGGAAAAACCTGAATTACAGAAAAGAAAGTCAAATTTATTTAATGAAAAACTAGAATTAATAAAAATTAGCAAATACACACAGAAAAAAAATATACACACACAGCAGCACTATGTATTGACTCACATGGGGGAAAAGCAGTGGTCCAAGACCACTCAACATGGCTTGTCAGTTAAAGGAAAAAAAAAAATCCAAACACACTCACACGCACGCGCGCACACACGCACAGGCACACAAAAAAAACAAGAACCCAGTATTTTTCAACGGTACACTCAATCTACAACAAACACAAATTCAGAATTATTTTACAATGCTTCCTTTCTTAATACAAAAGATGCCCATCTTGGGTGTATATATATATATATATTTATTTTTCAGTGGTTTACTGTTGACTTATTTTTAAATATATTAGTGTTATTACATGCAACTGTTTCCTGTATTTAACAGCCTTTCCTTTTATTTACCTTCATGTGTCTAGCTTCCACCTACCCCAAGTTTTTGGTTGGTAGGCAGACAGGTGCCTTATTTTCTGTGAAATCAAATGCAATGGTTTTAAACACTGGCCAGAAAATGTCTGATTGCCATTTCAACACATGGAAATAGTTACATTGATGCCTAAGTTGCCATTTTCTGCAAAGAGCTGTGCAATGCTGGTGTCAAAGACTAGGCAGTCACTATTCATAATGGCTGTTGCAATTCCCTCATGAATAGATCGAGGAGTGGCTTCCCAAGTCAATCGCCGCCTATGACCATTTAGCTCAAGTCGATAAGCAAAGTTTTCAGCTTGCTTGCGTGTTCCTATCAGCTGTACAATTGCAAAGAACTGCTGGTGACCATCATACTTTTCCTGCTTCTCCAAGACCAGCATGAAGTGAAAGCCAAAGCAGGACTGCATCATCACCCAGTCCACAGCGCCAGGAAGGTTGATGTCTGTGGCAAGGAAGACTATGTCCTCTCCCTGCAGGGTTGTGATGGACTTATGCTGATGCATCAGGTGCGCATGACAGCGTCCAGAGAGCCTTGCCATTTACAGGAAGCACCAGGGCACGGGCAGGAATAAGGCCTAAACTCACAGAGCTCTTCGTGGTCTGCTTTTTCTGTGTGTGGCAGAGTTATTTCACATCCAGAAGAGGCGTATTTACAAGGGAAAAGTACTGAATTGGCCACTTTCTCCATAGCCAAGTTGCGAATGGATCCCAACGGGCCCCGGCAAGTTGGACAACATGTGAGCTTTGGGCGACAGTTGCTGCAAACGAGATGGCCACTCTGGCACTGGAGAATGGGTGGCAGCACATAGTCAAAGCAGACGGGACACTCGAAGAGGCTCGCCAGGTCATTGTTGGAGGCAGTCGTGCCCGTCAGGGCAGGCACCCTCTGGGACGGCGCACACTTTGAGGTTCCAGTAGGTAATGCTGTTGCAGTCTGACGGCTCATTTCTATAATAAAAGACACAAATAAAAGTATAAGGAAGCAGGAGAAAATTAATTACAACTATAACATGTTTTACATAAATAACATTTACTTGCCTAAAATACTTAAGTTTAGTGCAAAATTTGCTGTCAGCAAAATAAAGGAAAACAAATAGAGTTTAAAACAACATAGATTACACAAAATATGTGCACTGTACACTGGGTAAAATCTGTTTTCACAATGTTCCAGAGCACATTCCCTTTTTCTAAAAAATGTTTAAAAAATCATCCTTGAATGGACTACATGGAATAAATGCTAAAATAGAAACTTGGATCCTAAACAACTAAGGAGCACTGCATAAACAGTTTAAGTTCAATGAAATCAGCTTTGACTGGAATTTCCCCTGCCTGTGTTCAACTGCCCTGCTCATTCTATTTCTTCCCCATTCTTAAGTCAGCTGTTGACAGCCTCAGTAAGTTATACAAGATCCAAAGGATCACCAAGGTACTGACTTTTGATTACTCTTTCTAAGGGTGAATATCATCTGCTCAAGAGATCTATCTGGGGAAGGGAAGGTCTCCTGCCATCCCATCATCCATCTCCATGGAATGTAACACCAGCTAGATCTTCATCTTATTTCCTACCCATCTGTGGCCCCCTTCAAAAGTGAGGAAGTATATAGGAAAAATAGAGGGCCACTCTCTAAAAGGTATGAGTCTGATATTCAGAAGTAAATCATTCTATTCTATTTCCATTCTACAATATAAATCAGGTATAATTTGCAAAGAGGAAGGAAAGTCAGGAAAAGACAAATATCAGAGAGACTCACACAACATTAGGGGTGAGGGACATAGTCAACAGGTAAAGAATTTCTTATATTCTATTATAGAGTTCACCTGTGTTGCTGAAGCATTCATCAGCACAGTACTAAACATAATTTAAGAAATAAATGCCATCTGGAAGAAATGATCAACAATGTTAACTAACCTGTCAAGCTAAATTAAAGATAAAACAAGCACCTTTTCCCAGGATATAGTGGGCTGCTTTCTTGGGGATGACAAAAAAATCAGTCCATTAATGTCCTACGAGTATATACTCAATAACCACAAGCCATATTTCTACAAAATCAAAATTTAACAACTCCTAAAAGTTAATGTTTTCTTAATTATAATTGTTACTCTGTTAGAATTTAACGTTGAAAAAATAATGCTGGTTATCAATGAGACCACATAAATGCAATTTCGGTTCTATTACTCATAGATAGGGCGTCCCAGGTGGCTTGGTGGTAAAGAATCCACCAGCCAAGACAGAAGACAAAGGATCGATCCCGGGGTCGGAAAGAGCCCCTTGAGGAGGAAATGGCAACTCACTCCAGTATTCTTACCTGGGAAATTCCCATCGACCAAGAAGCCTGGTGGGCTACAGTCCACGGAGTCACAGAGTCAGACTCTACGTACTGATTGACTGAGCACAAGCACACACTCACAGATTACTCAAGGACAGACACCTTAAATGGGGATTGAGAGTGAGACCTCTCCCCTAGGAAACCCAAAACAGGTCAATTCTACTGTCACTAAAGGAATATTCTAGAGTTCATGGGGAAACAAAAGTATCACAAGAATTCTATCATAACTGGCTCATCACATAGATTTAAGATAACAGGAATCAACTCTCATCACTGAAGCCCTGTATAACCAAAGTGTTCAGCCCAACAAAAACACTATAAAGGAACTCTCATGAAATCCAGTTTACCTCTGAGATTTTTTCTGCATACGATGATCCATGCATTTTATTTTAGGTCACTAGTAAAACAATGGCTTAGCATTGCCAAAGGGTCCCGTATGCATGCTTATTTCATGGTCCATTTTATGCAGCTCATTTAAGAGAGCAACATAATAACTGGGAAGTAATTCCCTGGGCACAAAACCTAAGCTGATTCTTTTCAAATCACTAAACCAAAACCAGCTGGTCACTAAACTCAATTTGTATTCAACATAATGTAACTACTAAGCAAGAAAAATATTAGTTTAATTTTTTGACCTAGAAAAAGTTATACATTTATCAATAGTCCAGACTCACAATATACATTATTATTTTCCCAAACATACAAAGCACAACTTAAAATTCTATTCAAAGTGTGAAAACAAGCAAATTATGGCTTCAATTTCTGGTGAATTTAAGTATTACAGGACAGTAGCTGCTAAAACTTCTCAAAGTTCGGAACTCAGTCCATCTTACACAGAAAAATAATCCGAACACAGCACAGCAGCCGTGCAGCAGGAACCAAGGACTGAAGTGTCTGGACAGCTCTGCAGCAGTCATGACATAACCTGAAGTTTGGTTTAAACTGAGAAAAGCACAGCTGATCAAAAGAACATCACTGCCAGCTCAGTTTTGTTGCAGCAATTCCCTGGTCCGTTTCAGAGGCTCAAAACAACTTTCCTGTTCCACAGTTTAAGCAACAGTCTCTTAATAGCAGTACCTTTTCTCTTCCTTGTCCCAGATGCTGGTAAACAAGTGAGCAAGACGCCTCTCCAGGAGTACAGAAAAGGTAAGGGAGACTTCCCGGTCATAAGTCAGAGAGCTCATAGCCTTTCCCCCAGAAGCAAAGACAACTTGCAACAGAGGGCTCTCCTGGATACCTTCTGTTCCTAAACATGTTCCGGGTTTAGTTTTCAAAAGAAGTCACATGCCCTACTCCATACACTCCATTCACTCCTCAGAAGCACTGGCTACTGAAGAAGAGAACTGATGCCCCCTCCTGTTCCAAGAGGAGTCGACTACACCTCCCCAGGAGCTCAAATTCGCCTGCGTCTCCAAAAATGGGAGCCATTGCTGAGCTGTCCTCTGCTGGGCCCTAAAACCTTCGTCTGTCTCGAAGTCTGTCTTCCCCAAATTCATCGGCTAGGCTCCTGCCAGCTCGGTGAAAAATAGGGCAGAAGGGTGCGTAGAGGCGACTGGTCGACTACGTGCGCTCCTGGTGCCAGCTCAAGCTACTACTGCAGGATACGGCCCGCAGAAGGAAAGCCTGCGCCAACGCAGTGCCAGGGGGCCGCAGGCTCTCTCTGCACAGGGCGGCGGCTGCCGCGGATGGCGAGAGGCGGGGCGGAGTGCGGGGGCGGGGCTTAAGGTCCCGCCCCACTGTCTGGGGCAGCTCCCAAGCGGCTCCTGGGCAAGGAGCGAGCAACTCCCACCCAGGCACCGAGCCGAGTAAAACCCCGCGTAAAACCCCACGATCCTCACTCCCCGGCGATACTGCGCAAGCCATCAGCTTACTAGAAGGCTGAAACACTCCATTTCTGTAGGCCCAAACAGTCGGATATCGGCAATTTTGCATGGTTTCCAACCCAAAAGTCTACACAGAATATATGGGAAATACGCGACCAGATAAGCATCTCTGCACTATACTCTGCCAGTTGACCCTGCGGACGCTAGATTTTTACAAAGTAAAAGCATTCTCCGTACTTCATTCAATAACTATTTAACAGGCGTTAACTACCTTATCTTCACAACTGTAACACTTCTCCATTTTTACCGCCGTCAGCACCTTAAACTCCTCCTCCCTTCAAGAAGATTTTGTAGTGAGAGTAGTAAGCACACATAATCATATTAAACTCCTGCTTTAACCTCCAAATTCAGATTTTATTCTCTTCCCACTCTAGGAAAACCATCTTAAACGGCCTCATTAAGCAGAGTAGCTTGTTTTGTTTTTAAATAAGCATTACCCTTGCCCCAATAAAGTCCAGGGCCTCCAATCTGCATTGCGTCAGCTCAGGCATTCAGAGGTTTAACCTGTCATTACATCATGCTTAGTGCAGCCTTTAAAGGCACCAAGACCTGGTGTGGGGTGTGAACCCTGTGCTCTAAATTGGCCATTTTCAGCATAAAATTTGAACTCTTGATCACTTCCCCACCCTATTAAATAGTGTGTTCAATCACCTCAATGTCATTTTGGTATTAGGCTACAGAAAACATCATTAGGAATAGAAATATAACTGAAAATAGTCTCTTCACTCTAAACTATAAATTACAATAATCTATGTTTTAATTTTCTAATACATATTCATTCTAGACAGGTCTCAGGTTTCTAGACCAGGAGACTTCAAAGGTTTTAGAGCAGAAAAACTTCAGAGAGATTTACGACAGAGTCCAAATGTGTAAAAACAAGTAAAAGGGATGACATTTCTCAAGCAAAAAAATGTTTCCCAAACTTCCAAAGAACCTACACAAAAAGAACCTATATACAAAGAACCCATACCCAGATCCTTACAACACCATCTAAAAATCATTAATCTGCAGACAAACCTCTGAATAAGTGAGTCAGGACAGTAAAAATGGAAGTGTTCTGGAGTCATCTACACTTGAATTCAAACTCAGCCTTCACCACCTGCTCAGCTGCAAAACTGGGACAATATTTCTAGCCTTGCATGGCTTTTGTCCGGATTAAGGAAGGTGGGTAAGTTATACATATCACAGATGGTACAAATTCCAAAATATATAAGTGCTCACTTACACAATTCCAAACGTTAACTTTAACTTGTCTGACCTAAAGTCATCAATTAGAGACCTAGAACTTGTGGGTGCCAGATGTATACTCTAAAAGATGCCTTTAGCTTTAATAAGGTTATCAAACATGTCTACCAAAGAGCAACTACCATTTTAACTAATTTTTAGCACAATATAGCAGAATTTCTTGACTAGGTAAAACATTTATTTAAACTGGTTCTATGAGATAAATTTTTACAAAAACTACATTACACTAAGACAAGCCCACAGAATCCAAAGTTAGCAAAATTTCAAAATTTATCAAGAGTCCACTATTACTTACCCTTTCTAAAATAAAGCTTACATCTCAGGCCCCGTTTGGTATAAAGTTTAAATAGACTTTAATTTAAATAAAAATATTTTAGAATCAGCCTTTAATGTTGCCTTAGTAACGTTAGAGCATTTAACCATTGCTATGCCATATTAACAAACTTACCACTGAAGTAAACAGATTCAAACTTTTAGTCTCAATTTCATGTGGGAACGTTTTTTTCCTATTATAAATTATAAATAACTAATGAACAATTTCTCTGATTAATTGTAACCCTGTGCCTGGGCATTTTAATGAATACACAACAATGCTGTGCTTTTCATTTTCTTACAGTTTACAAATGTTACCATAATGTGCAAATAATGACCCCCCTCAAAGACGCCCACCACAAAATTAAAACTATGGCAAGTTTACTTAAAAATTCAACAGTTTAAAACGCTAAGTTAAAAATCAAACTTCATTATAACACAATAATGCAAAGCAGGAAAAAAATAATCAAGCAATCTATTTTGTTTCCAGAACTGTAACTTACTAACGGTAATTTTAAAAAATTGTACATAGTATTTTCCTAAAAGCTCTTTTCCTGAAGATAATTCAGAAAACGTTGTAGCTACAAAATAAGATTTATATATCCAATAAAAGTAATGATCTGAAGTGGGGGAAGTCCAGGACAAAGACCTGATAGAAGATGTAAAAGCATATTTATTTTTTACTCCATAAATCACTGTATTTGAGGCTTCTATACTTAGTTAAAAAAAAAAAACTTAACCAGAATCCATTAGGCACTATGCTAAATACCACACTGTGGTAAGAGATGAAATGAAAGTAGAAATGAGATGCCTGTGAGATATCTAAGAGATGGAACTCTTAAGCTCTGCTAATGGGAATGCAAAATAAGTTATCACCATATCCTCATCATTGCAGAAAGTCCCACTGGACAGCATGATTCTATATCCTAATTTTACTTCACTATTTTCCTTATTATTTTTATTTCACAGTGAATCTAACCTCAAAATGAAATTAACCTCAAAAATGAAACCATAAACATCTCCCAAAACAAGGCAGGTCAAACCTCAATCTTAACAATCTGAAGCTCTTGCATCAACTGCACAAGCTCAGAATTTTAGTCATACCATTTACCCCTAAGAATTACATAAATCCTCCTGTCTTCTGATAAGTAACTACAAAGATCAAAAATCTAACCTCACTTTTATTCTTGTTCCTCTGCAAGTAACTTTTCTACCCTAACAGGTGGCTTCTAGGACTCTTACCTTTGGAAGAAATTTTCATCAGAACATCTAGATGTATGTCATCAGCACAAGCCGACAGCAAGTATTTTCAATCTCAAGGCAAATCTTTCACCTTTGTGGACCTTTCCTCTAATTGTTCTTTTTTAACTCTTATCATTACTTAGTTCTTTTCTTCATGTAATTCTGATACTGACTCTCCTCTTAATATATTTTTTTCTCATTATTCTGATCCTTGCTTTGTACTGCATTCCAAGAGAACTCAAGTTCTAATTCATAAATTTGGTTTTGCTAAGGTTACTGATCTCCTGATATGCTAAAGCATTTAATTATATAGATACCCTCAACCTCCAACAAGGAGCAGAGTATGATGGAAAGAACGGCTGCTTCCCTTTCCTTTCCCAGAAGTTGGAATGGCCACAAAAATTCAGACTGTACTGCTCTTGTACTTCCTTAACCTCTCTATTGAAGTTTCCATGTTTAATTTTCATGTCCCTCATTGAAGCGTCACTGTTGGTTAGTGGTTTTGTTCTCACTGCTATAACCTAAATAGTTCCAGGGTCAGCAAACTAAATAAACAAGGAGGCAGCGAAAGGATTTTCTTCCGTTCTCACTGAAACAGCTCCCCCAGACATTCATTAACAAACATATGTATGTACCAGGTATTGTCCTCAATGAGCTTCCAAGGTAAGCATTTATCCCCTGTGTTACAGAGAAGAAAATGGATTTCAAAATAAACTTCAGATCACAGAGTTAGTTTTAAAAAAGGGGGGGAGGGGATTTGAAGAGCTATGTGACTAAAGAAGACTTAGAGGGGATGGTAAATGGCATCCTAGGCCAACAGACATTATAAAAAAATTATAGACTTGGAAAAGATTTAACCAACTCTCATTTTCAGAAGAGAAAAATGACACAGAACTTGCTAAATGTCATATAAAGTAGGTCAATGTTCTAATCTGGGCAATGTTATAATTTCCTAGATCCTTGTAAAGCAAATATTCTTTGGACATTTTCTAATTCAACTTGAAAAATTAGCCTTTTCTGAATTTAAGTTTAGTAAGATTCAACCATCTTTTGCTTTCCCTCCCAACACAAGAAGAATCCCTAATGTAGCCAGGAAAGAGTAAATAAAAAAAAGATGGGAGATGAGTAAGAGTTAGCACCGTAGAGGGGCCTTTCCTAAAGGCCCGATCACTCTTCTTATTGTCTTCATATTATCTCTTGCCATATGAAATTCACTTGCTAAATAATTTACTACTTATTGTCGTCTTCTGTCTTTTTCCCTCTCCTCCTCAATACCAGCTTTTCTCTGAAAACAGCAATTCTCAAACATTTTTGTTTCAGGAACCCTTTGTACCAATAATTGGCAAACTACAGCTGCAGGCCACTTGCCTGTTTTTGTTAGTTTTACTGGAATATAGTTAAGCACATTCACTTACATCTAGGACAGTTTCCAAGGGTGGAGATGAAAAGACCCTATGTATGACTCCTAAGGTTTTCCCTGGTGGCTTAGTCGGTAAAGAGTCTGTCTGCAATGTGGGAGACCCAGTTCAATCCAAAGGTCAGGAAGATCCCCTGGAGAAAGAAATAGCAACCCACTCCAGTATTCTTGCCTGGAAAAATCCCATGGACAGAGGAGCCTGGCGGTAAAATCTTCGGGGTCACAAGAGTCCTTGGGGTGACAAAGAGTCCTTGGGGTCACTAAGAGACACAACTGAGCGACTAATACTTTTCACTTTCATGACTCCTAAAGCCCTTTAAGCCTATCTGGCCATATAAGAAAACATTTGTCTTTACTGTTTTAAAGTTTTTGAAAACTGAGTATCCCAAAAGAGCATTTTGTCAATGTGGTTTATATGTATTAATTTTTACAATATTAGAAATTCAAGTCAAGAACTTGAAGTATATGTTAAAATTACCATCACATTTTTTATATAACATGTAAAAATCTACATGTTAAATGTTTATAAAAAATATCTTCCATAACAGGGAGAAGAGCATCTATGTTTTATGTTTTTTACAAATCTTTTAAATATGATACAGTAAGAAAAACAAAAGTTGGATATTTAATATCTGCTCAGTTGCAATGCAGGAGACCCTGGTTTGATTCTTGGGTAGGGAAGATCCTCTGGAGAAGGGATAGGCTACCCACTCCAGTGTTCTTGGGCATCCCTTGAGACTCAGCTGGTAAAGAATCCACCTGCAATGCGGGAGACCTGGGTTCAATCTCTGGGTTGGGAAGATCCCTGGAGAAGGGAAAAGCTACCCACTCTAGTATTCTGGCCTGGAGAATTCCATGGACTGGAAAGCCCATGGGGTCACAAAGACTCGGACACCACTGAGCAACTTTCACTTTCACTTTATGCAATTAATCTGTGAAGATACCATATGTCATGAAGCCTCTGGGAACCTCATTTTACTTTCATGTCTCATTATTATGAAAAACAGCTTAGACACTCGAGGGGTCTTAAGAACTCCCAGATTCCCTGACCATTAACTTCTCGTTCGGAAGCTCTGCAGAATATAAACTTCATCAGAACAGACTTTGTTTATTGTGCTCTCTCTTCTATCTCCAGCACTTAGGACAGTACCCAGTCCAGACCAGGTACTCAAATATTTCTGAACGAACAAATAAATCAAGTGTATAACCAGAGCTCACTCATCCCTGATGACTCCTCGGTAAAATATATCTGTTGCTTGATATAACCTTAAAGAGATTCACAACTGTGAATCTCAAGTCACAATTGAGACTTACAATTTACTTTAAATATTTTACAACACCATGCTTATCTTTGACAAAGGAGCAAAAAAGGCAACAACACAATGAAGGAAAGAGAAGACTTCAACAAATGGTGTTGGAACAGCTGGGTATCCACAGGCAAAACAAAAAAAGAAATCTAGACACAAATCTCACACCTTTCACAAATTAACTTGAATCACAGGCCTAGTAAAACATAAACTATAAAAATCCTAGAAGATAACAGACAATATGGAAGACCTTGGGTTTGGCGATGACTTTTCAGAAAAATCAAAGGCATGAACCCGGAAAGATTCATCAGCTGGACTTTAAAGTAAAAATGTCTGCTCTGCGATATAATCAAGAGAATGAGAGGACAAACCACAGACTGGGAGAAAATGTTTGCAAAAGACATATCTGATAAAGGACTGTCATCCAAAATATTGCACAGAACTCAACAAGAAAATTAATATGCCAATTAAATGGCATGCCAGAACCACTAAGCCCCCGGGCCTAGAGCCCAAGCTCCACAACAAAAGAAGCCACTGCAGTGAGAAGCCCACGCAAAGACGAGTCGCCACTCGGCCCAACCAGACAAAGCCCACACAAAGCAATGAAAATCCAGCACAGCCAGAAGTGAGTTACAAGGGAAAAAGTGGGCGAAAGACTGTGACAGACACCTCATCAGATATATGGGTACCAGAGGAGCACACGAAGAGGCGCTCCACATCATGTGTCATCAGGCAGATGCAAATTAAAACACAAATAAAATACTGCCACACACGTTTTAGAATGGCAAAATCCAGGACACTGATAACACCAAATGCTGATGGGCATGTGGAGCAACATTCACTGCTGGTGGGAATGCAAAATTGTACAGCCACTTGGAAGGCAGTTTGGCAGTTTATTCAAAACTACACATATACCATAAGATTCAGCAATCATGATCTCCAAAATTTACCCAAAGTAGTTGACAACTTATGTCCACACAAAAACCTGCACATAGATGTTTACAGCAGCTTTATTTATTCATAATTCCCAAGATGCAGCAGCAACTAAGATGTCTTTCTACAGTGAACAGATAAACTGCGGTACATTCATACCATGGAATATAACTCAGAAATTTTAGAAAATGAGCTATCAAGCCACAAAAAGATATGAAGGAACCCTAAATATGTACTGTTAAGTCAAAACAGCCAACCTGAAAAGGCTACATGTTGTATGATTCCAACTATAGGACAGCTGGAAAAGGCAAAGGCAGTAAAAAAATCAGTATTTGCCAGAGACTGGGTGAGAGGGGATGATAGGCGACCACAGAGGATTTTGAGGGCAGTGAAATGGTCCTGTATGCTATAGTTGTGGCTACATTTGTCAAAACTCATATAGCACTAAGTTGTTTCTTTAGCCACTAAGTCGTGTCCAACTCTTTTGTGACTCCATGAACTAGACAGACCACCAGGCTCCTCTGTCCATGGGATTTCCGAGGCAAGAATAACTAGAGTGGGTTGCCGTTTCCTCCTCCAGGGGATCTTCCCAACCCAGGGCCTGCACTCGAGTTTCCTGCACTGCCAAGTGGATTTTTTTACCACTGAGTCATAAGGGAAGCCCATAGCACTAAGGGTGAACCATTAATAATGGGCTTTGGGTCAAACTAGACACCACATGTCGCAACGGAAGACCCGCACGCTGCCATGAAGATCAAAGATCTCACATGTTGCAACTAAGACCCAGCACAGCCAAATAAATTTTTAGAAATATCAAAAAAACAAACAGACTTTTGGACGTTAACTAAGATCAAGTATATGAAACATTTGGTATATTACTAACACATGTGACAAATCACCAAATTAAAAAGACCCAGATTACCCAAGATTTTACTGAAAACTGTTGTTTCAACCTATTGTATTCATTTTCATAATCTCAGCCTGGGACCGTGTCTGAAATGTGATAAAGACAACAAAGTCTGCTATGATGGAAACTCCCAACTGACCACCTACCAACCTGTAAAGCATCAAGTCAGGAGCTTCATACAGTCTATACTAATAAAGGCTGTATCTCCATTTTGCAGATGAGGAAACTGAAGATCAGAAAAATTAAGTAGTAATAAGAACAGAGTCAGACTGTCAGCTTTGTCCCTGAATCTTATCTTCTTTCAAATAACCCTAAGAAAAGTATGTATAATCTTCTCACTTTTACACAGAATATTACAACTTCACATCCAGCTAATCTTCAATATTCATAAAAACTAACCAAAAAAAAAAAAAATCCCTAAATTCTTTAAATTACACCTGTAGTCATAGCAAGTAGTTGTTTTTTAATTTTTTGTATTAAAGGGGAATAACCTAACAGTCATTAAGCCATTAGACATTAAATGAAACCAAAGAATCAAGAAGAGAAGAGGGGAAAAATAAGAGGAAAAGAAGCAGGGTGCTTCTCTGGCGGTCCAGTGAGTAAGACTCCGAGCTTCCACTGCAAGGACCTCGGGCCAGTCCCTGGTCAGGAAACTAAGACTGAACACAGCAAGAACAAAAGAAGCAGGAAGAGATTAAATAGGCCCTCAACCTTTTTAAGTCATACCACATATCACTAAAGAGAATTTTGGGGAACTCACTTGAAATTATTGAAACCATACCAGTCATAATTAAACACAATCACTTCTGCAATATCACCAAGACTCACAGTGTCTAGATAAAAGCAGCTAAATTCTCATCATTTAGTTACGTAAATTTGAATACTAATCCGATTGGGCTTTATATTCTCTCAGGATGTAAAACTGCCACACATTCCAGTAGATCTTTGTTCTTTTGCTCCATCTTGATGTTAAACAATGTTTTCAAATTTCTTCCCTGTATCTTGTACCCAGTTTTACACTTTAACATACAACCCATCCACCTTCACTTTCTTCTTGACAAGTAATGGTAGGTAAATACACAGAGAACAAAAATTTTAAAGCAGATCAACACTGGCAGTAACCTACAAAGAGTTGGTGATACTAAGCTAAACAGAAAAGAACACACAGCTGGAGAGATGAAGAAATTAAATGAGATAAAAAGTCACACTGAAGAGTCTTAATACATTATATGATTGACAATTCTTTACTACCTTTATAGAACAATGGAATTACACTACTTGAAAGTAGTTAAAGAAGCTTTCCTGATGGCTCAGATGGTAAGAATCTGGCTGCAATGTGGGACACCTGGGTTTGAGCCCTAGGTCAGGAAGATCCCCTGGAAAAGGGAATGGCTACCCACTCCAGTATTCTTTCCTGGAGACAAGGATGGACAGAGGAGCCCAGCGAGCTACAGTCCATGGGATCACATAAGCATCATATCTCAAACTCTAGCCAAATCATTATAGTTACTTTGAATAAGGATATAACACATAAATTAACTTAGACTCTAAATTTCATCAAACTAAGATTCCATTCTCTGGGCAGGTACATTTCTCTACAAAAACTTTTCTGTTTTATTCTCTTGGGTTTAGTTATTTAAAAAACAGCACTAGCACAGTTTCAGTCATCTGAATCTGTTAGTCATGGAACTGAATGCTCCTGTCCACAGTTACGGTCACAAGCTGGTACCAACAGTACTCTAATTACAGGAAGTTAAAGACAAAAGTAGACGGGGACCTAACATATACGTGATGCATTTGTGTGAAGCGAAACCCAGGTGACACCATGGTTTTCGCCGAAGCACTAATACACTGGTAAGAAAACGCACTGTGTGGTGACCACACACGCGAGTAACTGGTGTGCTCTACTCATGAAGAGCCTACAGCGTAAGTCAATTCCATAAGTCATGTTGTTTCAAGACTTCAGTTTTGCAGGTAGTATTCGATACTTTCATAATTAGTCTAATTTGAATTTTACTGGCTTTGCAGTTTTGTATTTTATTTGCAAGTTTTGAACTGTCATCAACATCAGACAGAGTTGATCAGATCCCTGGTTCCTGCTGTGTGAACTGTCACTGACTCTACACACTCTTGGTCTTCCTGCCTCACCAGGTGCTCCTCAGTTTCCTTTATTGATTCCTGCTCTTCTCCCCAAACTCTTGATATCAGAAGTTGTCCATGGTCCACTTTTCTTCACTTTGGTAATCTCATTCACTCTTGTGTTTTTAAAATTTCACTGATATTGTCATGGACCTCAACATTTTTATGTCCGGATTAAAAAACAAAAAAAACTCCCAGATTTGGCTTAAGCTATGGATGTGTACACCCAGCTGTCTCCTAGACATTCCCACAGCTTACATGCATAGCCACTCGGTCATGTCCAACTCTTCACAACCGCTCCTCAGTTCATGGGATTCTCCAGGCAAGAATACTGGAGTGGGTTGCCATTCCCTCCTGCAGGGGATCTTTCCAACTCAGGGACTGAACCTGGGTCTCCTGCATTCCAGGTGGATTCTTTACCATCTGAGCCACCAGGGAAGCTCCAGACATTTCTACAGGAGGGTAGTCAAAACTGAACTCCTTATCTTCTCCCAGAATACTCAACCAATAGCCTTCCTCTCACTTCATGGAAACTTCATCCTTCCAGATACTCATTCCAAAAGTCTTGAAGTCATCCTTGATTTTTCTCTACATATCACATGTGTAACCACCAGGAAACCTTGTACCTCCCTGAGAAATGAATCCAGAATCCAACCACTCCTCATCACTTCTACTACTGCCATATCATTATCTTTCAACTGGATTACTGCAATACTCTTCTAACCAGTCATCCTGCTTCCATCCTTGCCTCCCACCCCACCCTCCAATTCAGAGCACAGCAATAAGAAAAAAGAATCTATTAAAATCTCCCATATCCAGGTAAAAGATAAACCCTACAATGGTCTACAAGACCCTGCACATTGCTGACATGTCCCCATCACTGTCTGACTTCATCTCCCACCTCTTCCCTCCTCACCGGATGACTGCCATCCTTGTTCCCTGAGGGTAGGTTGCTCCTTTGGGACTCTGCCTTAAAATACTTTTCTCCGAGATATCCACAGGACTCTCACCTCCTTCTAATCTTTGCTTGTATACCTCCTTCTCAGTGAGGGCTATCCAGTCTCTTCTATTTCAATAAAACGGTGACCACACTCTGCCCACTGACCCCTTCTCCTAATCCTTGCTCATTCACTGTTGTCAATCTTTGCCTCTCCTCCTCTTCCTTCCCCCTCCTCCATTTCTACTCTATTGTTGTCCATAAAAGTACTACCATCTATCAGGCTATACAATTTACTTATTTGTTATGGTTGTTGGCAATATGGTTGTTGTAACTCCTCCTTCACCACCTGGAAAATGGGAATTTGTCTGGTTCAGTGATGTGTCCCAAACACTTCCAGACTGCTTGACACACAGTGTAGGCTCAATAAATATGTTAGCTGAATAAATAAATTAGAAAGCAGAAGAGCTTTGGACTTCTGAGCAATAATATCCAAAGCTAGATGTAATAGAGCAATACTTGCTAAAATCCACAAGAAAATGATTAAACACAGAGAAAACAGAGCAGAAAGAACAAGTATTAACTACAAGGAAAATTATACAAATAGGTCCAAGAAAAAGTAACCATTTACTACATGGCTCAAATTGTAACTTTTACAGTCATAATAATGCAAACACAAAATTATGCTGTTACTAAATTAGGAGAGTACAGGAATGGTAAGGGTCTGCACATGTGACAGGTGCGGGAAAGGCAGTCAGACACACAACGGGAATAAGGCCTAAAACTGAAATCCTGAAGTAACAACATAAGCATGTAATCTAGAGACAATGAAGGTAAATAAAATACAATCACTTCAAAGACATTAAAGTAGTTGCCTCTGGGAAAAGACATCTGGAGAGGAATATGGCAGGTAGTTTTTCTTTAAAAAAAAAAAAAAAAGGCCTACTGGAATATTTCACTTTGGATTATTTTGCATGTAAAACTCTAGACTAAAAGAAAAAGAAGTTCAAAAACTTGATATGAATTGTCACAAACTGCATGCATTACTGAAGACATTACAAACATAAATCTGTTTTCAAAGATTTGATTCCAAGTATTGGCTAAGATCTGCAGAAATATACTTTCCCTACACTGTTGGAATGTCCACGATGAAGGTTTCTAAGAATATTTGGCAGTTTGTATACTCTCTGATCCAGCAGTTTTTCTTTCAAGAGTCTATCTTATGACTTACACATTAGCAAAGGTGTATATCTATGGATGCCTACAGCAACCCTATTTGTAAGAGCAATAAACTGAAAACTGCTCTAGATGAAGAAAGTGACTAAATGATGATCCATACAACAGAATAGTATGCTGCCTTTTTTTTCTTTTAAACAAACAGACTCATACCTACTAACATATAAGAATCAAATTGTTTAAACAGGTAGAGGGGAAAAAAGCCCACAGAATATACTACAATCCCATTTATGTTAGAAGAGAAAAAAGAGATAGCTGTCTTTTTATATATGTACACATGTACATACATACCATGTAATGGAACAGAAAACTAGAAGGGCATCCAAATTGCCAAATGTGGTTTAAAGACTTACGGTAAGGAATTAGAAAGGGGGGAAAGGAGGTCAGGTTCAGAACCAGAAATAACAAAGACTAGAGTTGAGACCACTGAACTACAAATACATACACAAAATATCAAGATGGAAAAATATATAGACTACAGAGTATAAACACAAATTTCATCATTTGGAATTACGCAGTTTAGAGAAGCCCCTCAAACATGTATAGCTACTGACAAGCACTAATTATTTAAAGGGAAAGTATCTGCAGTGATTAAGTCAGACCAAAGAAACTGACTTTAAAATGTCTATCTTAAAAGAATGTGTAACACACACAAATTAGAAACTACACCAAAATGTCCACAATGGTTACACTTTTCAACTACCACATTAGGAATGATCATGAGGAAGGTGGAGGTTTCATTTCTGTATTTCTCAAATGCTCCATAAAACATAGGGGATTTAAATTTAGTGCCTATTTTGTGTCCCTACACTTTTCTGCTAACGAACTGCTAGTGATTTCACACACAAATTTAAACATTAAGAGATCAAGAGTTGATTTTGCCTACTGCTTTCTTTTTTTCTTAAAATGTCTCAAATAGATGAATACTTACTTAGAGGGGAAAATTATTTTAAAAACAGCCTCTTCACATTTTTAAAACCCTACATATTTCAAATACATGTACATATATTTTAGTTTATTAAAAAAACTTAAACTTAGCACTTTAAAAGTTAATTCTAAAAGACAAAATTTATCTGCTCACCTCTCCAAGGAAAATCAGAAGAATGTCTGTAGAAATTAACTCAGAAACTATCTGTATTAACAAAATATCCAAAGCTGTCCCCAACAAAGCTAAATCAAGGACCCTGACAAAACAAAACAAACAAACAAAACCACAGCTCAATTTTAGCTGAGCTCAAAAGAGCTAAAAGGTAAAACACAAAGGCAGGAAAAAGCAAGTTTTTAACAATTAGATTATTTCATTTAGTCAAATCAAGAATTGAAGTACAAAAGTTAGTATACAACACACTTAATTTTGCTGTATCAACCATTACTAGGCTAAGCCTGTCAATTACGACAATAACAAGTCAATACTTTCTATAAAATTCAAGACTGGCATTAAATTCATTTTCTAAGAAAATATTCCTCACTGGTAATACCAACTTTATAAATATAGATTCATTCTCCAAAGATTTTTCCTCTATTTCTTTTTCTACTCTCACATGCTCCCAACTCCCCTGCTATTCAAAATAAGCAAAAACAAAAGTCACAAGTTCAACACGACTGGGTAACCTCAAACCTAATAAAAGATCATTGCCAATATCATTTTGGTCACTGTGGTTCAAACCTAGAGAATAAATTGACCCCTAATGAACTGTATTACCTGTTATCTTTCAACCTAGAGTTCTGGAAGACTTACTCCCCCTTCCCACCAAAACCAAAATAAAAGTACTGAGGTACATGGGAGCTGGTCACAATAGTGCGCAAAAGGCGCTACGCTGTCTCCCTCTGGGATGGAAGGAGGAGCGGCCCAGGCCTCTGGGCAGTGGCCGCGCACCCCTGGGCTGCACACTTCTCGCCCCCGCCTCCGCACTCAGCCCTTTCTCTGCTGGACCGTCCCCTAACACCTGAACACGCTCCAGTGTCTCCCATCAGGCTTCTGTGATGTCCCTCTGCCTCACTGGGTCATTCTGGATGGCTCAGAGATACCTTTAAATCCAGCACATCAGAACTTCAAGTTTATCTGCGGTCCTTCTGTTTTTGAGTTTTACTGTTAATCTGCAAACCCCCTCCTAGTTCCTTCATTCCTGGTAAACAGCACTATGATTCACAGTTGCTCAAGCCAGAAACCACTTAATTCTTTCCTTCCCTCACCTCTCATATCTAATCCATCAGTAAGCCCTGTTAATTCTGTCCCCAAAATACATCTCGAATCCATCCACTTCTCTTAATATTCACAGCCTCCACCACCTTAATCCAGGTCATAATCAACTTTCTGATCTAAGTAAACATGTTAGTTGTGCAGTCATGTCCAACTCTTTGCGACGCCACGGACTGCAGCCCACCAGGTTCCTCTGTCCATGTGATTTTCCAGGCAAGAATACTGGAGTCGGTTGCCACTTACTTCTCCAGGGGATCTTCCCGACCTAAGGATCAGACCCAGGTCTCCGGCAGTACAGGCAGATTTCTTTACTGAGCCACCAGGGAAGCCTGATCAAAGAAATGGCCTTCTATTCTCTAAAGAGCTAGGCATTTGTGCTCAGTTGTGTCCGACTCTTTGCGACCACATGGACTGTAACTTGCCAGGCTACTCTATCCATGGAATTTTCCAGGCAAGAATACTGGAGTGGGTTGCCATTTCCATCTCCAGGGAACCTTTCTGACGCAGGGATCTAACCCACGTCTCTTGCAGCTCCTGCATTGGCAGGCAGATTCTTTACCACCTGAGCCACCGGGGAAGACCCTCAAAGAGCTAAAGCAATCTTAAAAGAAGACTGTTACTCCTTTAATTAAAACCTTTTGATAGGTTCTCAGTACCCTTAAAATTCACATTTCTTACTTTGACTCTGCAGGATCTGATCCTTGCCCATCTCTCCCCCTCATCCATTTGATCTAGTAACACTCTCTATTCTCAGTTCCTGGAACAGTCCATGTTCATTTTTCCCTCAGGGTCTTTACTTCTGCTGCTCCTTCAACCTCATATTCTCCCTTCTCTCCTTCAAAGAACTCCTTATCCTTTTAACACAGCTTAAATAGCAACGCAGGGCTTCCCAGGTGGCTCAGTGGTAAAGAATCCGCCTGCTGATGCAGGAAACACGGATTTGATCCCTGGGTAAGAGAGATCCCCTGGAGAAGGAAATGGCAACACACTCCACTATTCTTGCCTGTGAAATCCCACAGACAGAGGAGCTGGGTGGACTACAATCCATGGGGTCGCAAGAATTGGACACAACTTAACAACTAAACAGCCAATATCACCATTTCTTACAGCAAGACTCTCTCCCACCATTACTCTTTCCTCCTTTATAGTATGTATCACAATTTGTAATTCTGCTTTCTTCCCTTACCAGAATGTAAATAGTAAAAGAGAAATTAAGTAACTTATTCAACCACTAATTTTTTAAATTATTTAAGTCCTTTTCTGTTAAGTAATGTGTTTTTAAATGCAACAGTAAGAATTGTCCCTGCTCTTGTAGAGCTTAAGGTCACAAACAACCAGTAACAGATGCTAGACACACATCCAGATCTGGCTCTTAACCACTTGGCTACACCGCCTCTAGCTGCAGGACACTGGCTCAAGGGGCAGCAATATGCTTAGTAGATGCTCACTTGCTAATGGAAACTAAGGCTTGGAGAGTTAAATCACCTGCCCCAAGGAGCAGAGAGAGATTACCTGAGGAATTAAGTACAGACATGAAAAAAGGCACAGATACATTTAAGTATGGAGAATGTTCAAGAAACAAAAAAGAATCCAGTTTAATCAGGTATGGCAAAGAAGAAACGCTGGGATAAGGCTAGGAGAGAGTAATAAAACAGTATCAAAGTGTTAGCCATTCAATAAATATCTACTGAGCACTAACTACATGCCAGCAACAGTAATAAACTCTAGACAGGGGTGATCAAGGCAAAGTCCTCATAGAGACTGCAGTTTATATCTGTGAAGGCAAAGTAGAGGAGAAAAATTACAGTTCAGAGGAATATATCTTGTAGTAGGGTCAGGCAGAAAGTGCTATGGGAACACAGAGAGATGACATCCAATTCAAGGTGGGGCATCCAGGAAGAGCACATCAGTTAAGTGATGTCCAAGCTGAGATTACAGAGCTTAGCTGGAAGAGAATATGTGGTGTGCACAAGCCCTTGCAAGTATGTAGTTGAAAATGGCAGGAAAGTAACAAAAGCCAGCTTCAGTTGGAACTGTCGACTTACTGCCTATATAGTGTCAAGGAACTTGGGACTTTAAACTGAAGGCTTTAAGTCACCTATGTTAGAAAGCTCCTCAAATGGCAGCAGAAAAGCTAATGGGAAGAGGCAGAAACCAAAAGCAAACAGGTATTTAGAAAGTAGACAAGGACTGAATGCACGTGTGAAAATGAGGGAGAGAAGCAATGCCAGATCTCTGGCAATAACCAAAGAGCAGAAAAATCAGGGCTCTATAGCTAACTGCCGGAGAAGGCAATGGCACCCCACTCCAGTACTCCTGCCTGGAGAATCCCATGGACGGAGGAGCCTGGTAGGCTGCAGTCCATGGAGTCACTAAGAGTCAGACACGACTGAGCGACTTTACTTTCACCTTTCACTTTCACGCACTGGAGAAGGAAATGGCAACCCACTCCAGTGTTCTTGCCTGGAGAATCCCAGGGACAGGGGAGCCTGGTGGGCTGCCATCTGTGGGGTTGCACAGAGTCGGAGACGAAGAAGCAACTTAGCAGCAGCAGCATGACTAACTGATACAGAAGATGAGAGCTTTGGACGGTTGGAAACAAAGGTTTTCCTTTAGGATACATGAATTGGAAGCACCTTGGTATGTGAAAGTGGAAAATGACATACAGGGAAAGGAATAAGAAGATAAACCACAGATTGGGAGAAAACATTTGCTAAAGACATATCTGATAAAGGACTGTTAACCAAAATAAAGCCCAACTCTTAAAACTCAACAAGAAAATGAACATGTCAACTTAAAAAATGGGTAAAAGACTTTAACAGATACCTCATCAGATATACAGATGGTAAAGGAGCATACGAAAAGGTGCTCCGCATCATTTGCCATCAGGGAGATGCAAATTTAAAACAAAAAAAAGATACTACCACACACCTTTTAGAATGGCAAAATCAGGACACTGGAAACACCAAATGCTAGCAGGCACTTGGTGCAACAGGAACTCTCATTCATTGCTGGTGGGAATGCAAAATGGCACAGTCACTTGAAAGGCAGTCTCGCAGTTTACTACAAAACTAAACAGGGACTTCCCTATTGTTCCAGTGGCTAAAATGCCAAGCTCCCAATGCAGGGGGCCTGAGTTCGATGCCTGATCAGAGAATTAAATCCCACAGGCTGCAACTAAGAGTTCGCATGCTGTGACTATAAAGATCCCACGTGGTGCAACTAAGACCCAGCACAGACAAAGAAAGAAAGAAACTAAACATATTCTCACCATATCCGGCAAATCATGCTCCCTGGTATTTATCTACCCAAAGGAGTTGAAAACTTATGTCCATACAAAAACCTGCACACAGATGTTGGCTGCAGTTTTATTTATAATTCCTAAGACATGGCAGCAACCGAGATGTCTTCTGGTAGGTGAGTAGATAAATAAACTGGTACACTCAGACAATGGAATAATACTCGGGGCTAAAAAAGAACCAAGCTATCAGCTACAAAAAGACATGAAGGAAATTTAAATGCACATGACTAGCAGTCATGCACTGGAGAAGGAAATGGCAACCCACTCGTGTTCTTGCCTGGACACTCGTGTTCTTGTTCAGGGACAGAAGAGCCTGGTGGGCTGCCATCTCTGGGGTCGCACAGAGTCGGACACGACTGAAGCGACTAAGCAGCAGCAGCAGCAGTCAATGTGAAAGAGGTACACACTGTATGATTCCAATTATGTAACACTCTGTAAAGGACAAAACTATGGGCACAGTAGAAAGATCAGTGCTTGCCAGAGGTTAAGGAAGAGAGAGGGATGAAGAGGTAGACCACAAAGGATTTTTAGAGCAGTGAAACTATTTCTGTGTGATACTATTAACAGTAGATATTGGTCAAAACTTGTAAAACATAACACCAAGAGTGAGCCATAATGTAAACCATAACCTTTGACCAATAGGTGTAGGTACATCAATTGGAACAAATGTATCACTGTAGTGGAAGATGTTGATAATGGAGGAAGTTATGCATGAGTAGGACAGAGTATATGGGAGATCTCTGAACTTTCTGTTCAGTTCTTCTGTGAACCTAAAACTGTTCTAAAAAGAAGTCATTAAAAAAAAAAAAAAACCTGTGAGCAAGAGAATACATGGGTCTAGGTTTCACAAGCAAAGAAATCTGAGTGTCATAAGAATATATTAATAGAAATAGTAGGTCAGGAAACAAGTCTGTCCTGAGTGTCAGCCACTGGGGATATAGGAATAAAAGACCACAATCCCTGCCCTTTTGCAGTAGAAACTCCAGTAACTCTAGCCATGGAAAACCAAATGACTCAAAAGACATTAGAAAAATCTTTCTTAAAGAAACCATTAAGGATTTTTTTTAGGGAGGAAAAGTTTAGGCCTAGGTTTTTCTTTAGGAGTGGGTAGGAAGTCTGAGGTTTTCATATATTGATTTTGTTTGTAGTGAGGTCTTGAGCAAAAATAACCAAAACTTAAAACATTTTATAAGACGTATATAGACATTTCATAATTATAACTGAAGTCTGTAAAACAGATCTAAGCCGAGAAAAACTTCAGTCTCTAAAAACCAAGTAAATCAATTTCTTCAAAATACAAAGTTGTTGCTCTGCAAATTTACTGAACTTTGTTTACCCTCCTTATGTAAGACCTGTTTTCTGAACACTGTTAAGCTGAAAATAAAATCCTATTCTCCATATTACATCACTGTTGCCATAGCTAGATGTTTCCTTTGTAACTTCAATTAATCGTAGCCTAACGTTCTTTTAAATTATAGATATTAAAGTATATTGCTCTACAAAAATTTTGTAAAAATTTCCCAAAGCTTAGAATACATTACACTAAATTGAATTAAATTTCTCAATTTGTAGCTTGTATAATATTTATCCTGAAAAGTTCCTCATCTATCATTTAAATTGTACTTCAGCTTAAAATATTATTAAATGTTCAATTACGCTGTAAAGTGTCAAGAGGGGTCATGCAAAGCAATTCTATAACAGAGTTAAAGAAACCATTTTGGCAAAGCCAACTTCAGGGTTGCAACTAATTATTCCAGATCACAAATGTCTGTTGTATATTTTAATTCCCAGAACAACAACAAAAAAAAATTACACAATTTGTACAGTCCATTTGAGGTCAAAATCTACTTGTTATGAACTTCTAACAGCTAACCAAAATCCTCTCCTCCACAATTTAAGCCAGTATCTCCCAAACAAAATTACCAGACCATTACATTTATCACCACACTACATTCTGCTCTTCAGTAATGTCCAAATGAGACGGTGACACCATAGACACCTAACACTCAGAAACTCACTGTTTCACTTTTCCAAGTTAAGACCTCAAAAGCAAACTGACCCATGGATTTGATTAAATTCTAGATCACCCAAGACGTACCCAGATGCCTTACTACAGAAATTTTCCAACGCCATCATCTTCAAAAGCCTGGACATGTATCATCTAAACCTCTTGTTTTCATTTTTAGAAACTAACAAAATGCACTAAAAGAAAACCTATGCAGTTCCAACATATGCAACATGCCAAAATAATCTCATAAATCTAACTATTAAACAACAGCAGCCTTGGCAGCAAACATTTACTGAGCACTTACCATGGGCCTCCCGCCGCTCTAAGCCTTAAGCCCTTCACCTACAATTCTCCCAACAATCCTATGAGGCAGGTACTGTTATTCCCCTAATTTTGCAACTAAAGAAAAAGAAGCACAGAGAGGTTAAGTATCTTGCCCAAGGTCACAAACCAGTGGGGCAGGACTGGAACCAAAGCCGGTAGTCTGACTTCAGAGTCCGCGCTCCCAACGTTCAACTGCTGCAAGAGTTAACAATTTACCCTTGACAGCCCCTTATCAAGAAATGGTAAATGTTCAACAGCTAAAAACGGACAGTCCGATCCCTGCCCTATATCCGTGCTCACGGCTTCTACGACTTTGACAAATCGGCTGCACCATCTATTTTCCGAACACACAAACTGGACTTCTCTGGATGTCAGAGCAAATTCTCACTCTTTCCAGGAACGGGGAAAGAAAAACCTACGCAACACTGTGGCCCAGATTATCCACATTCCTAAATAATACATCTGGGAGCGTCCAGAAAGGCCCCCAAACTATCCGACAAACGAAGCCTAGGAAAATCAAGGTTTACAATAAAAAGCTGGAGCTTCCCTGGCAAATCGTTCACGCGATCTCCTCTCTAACGACATAAACAAGGGAGGAGGCTGCATTCTTCCCACCGCACAATGAAAGTGCAGGCCGGAGCGGGAAAGAACGCAGCGCAATCGGGGACGACAGCTCCCGGGGTCGGGGGCAAGCGCAGGAGGCCAAGGACGGCTGAGTCGCCCCGTCCTGCCCCCGGGCCGGTGCGGGGAGGGGCCGGAGGGAAGTGCCGGCCACTGCCCGCACTCAGCTGACCTCCGCCATGTTGGCCGCAAACCCCGGGACCCTCCACAACAAAGGCCGGCAACCGGGCGCAGGGAGCGCCGGGCGCCTCCCCAGGCCAGGCCCGCCTCCCAGGCGCGCGGGGGCCGGGCCGGTAGGCGAGGAGGCCCTTCCCCGCCCTCGCCCGGCCGCGAGGGGCCGACCCCCGGCGCGGGCCTGCCGGGCCCCGGAGCCGGGGGCGGGGGCGAGCCGGCTCGCCTCCGCGGGCAGGGCCGGGCAGGGGAGGGGAGGGGCGGGGGGCGGCGCTCGGCCGGGCGGCCGGCTCGGGCCGAGACAAAGGCGCCCAGGTCCGGGGGCTGCCCTCAACCCCTTCTCCCGGGCGGCGCGACCCGGCCCGGCCGACCTTCCCGCTCGCCGCCATGACCGGGCCTGGAAGTCCTCCTCCCGCGGAGCCCGTCGCGGCCGGCTCCTCCCTCCAGGCCGGGCCCCACTTACCTGTGGGCGGAGAGCGCGCCTCGGACCCCGGTCCTGGCTCAAACGCGCTCTGTCGCCGCCGCCAACCCCCGCCACCACGGGCAGCGCCACCGCCTCCTCCTCGTGCCAACACCTACGGGACACTCTGGGCCGCCGCTGCCGCTCAAGAGTGCGCCCCGCAACGGCCGACCCGGCTCCCCCCTGGCCGCCGCCGCCGCCGCCGTTTCGCGCGTCCTCGAGCCCGCCGCGCGCTCCCGCTAAATACCACACACTGCGGCGGCCGCCATGAGGAGGCGCGGCCCCGCGCGCCGGCGGCCCGGAGGGGGCGGGGCTTCCACGGGCGCGCAGGCGCAGAGGCGCTCGCGCGGCCGGGGGCGACTTTCGCGGGTCGAGGTGCTGGGTTTCGAGGGTGGCGGTTGGCGCCCGGGATCTGCGGGCACAGTTCTTGTGACTGAAGACCTCGCGACCAACAAACACTTGAACATCACTCTCATGCCCCCAACCGTCCCCTCCTGAGGAGGAGCAGGGCTTCGCTGCCGCGTCTGGGACCCGGTTTGCGCGCCCCCCGTGGGGCTTTGTTCCGCGGCCCCAGGGGTCGTCCCGCGCGGCGGCCCCGCTGTCTGCCCACGCCTGTTCTGTTTGCTGTTTTCATGCAGCGCCTCCTCTGGCTCTTCCCAACTCCTCTCTTTCCCAAAGGAAGAAGAAGCGGGCTGCCTTAGCCACCGATCTGGACCCCCACCCCTGAAAGGGAAGAGGTCCAAGCCCCTTCCTTTATCTTTGAGCTACTCTTTAGCAAAAGCGGAACGAGTTTCAAAAGCTTATTTTAGGTGAAATGTGGGTAGTGACACGCCCTTCCCCGTGTCCTCCTCTGGAAGCTGAATGAGACTCAGGGTTTTCTTTTCCTAAGAAATAAAAGGAAAGTCATTCAGGGAACTTAACAAATACAAAGTATATACCAGAGCAAAGGCTAGTGTCAGACCTTAAACTGGATTTCCGTGTAAGAGCCTCCATAAAAATAGTATTGTGTGAAAACAAAAAGTACTTTTTATATGAGACTTTAGAAACCACCAGCGAATAGTCTCGCATTGTGTCCGGGTTCCTATCAATAGGAAATCATTTTAGATGGGAAGTTTTTATGCAAGCAACCCTGAGAACACAAAACTGTCGGCTTGAAAGTGAGAGGCACTCAGTTATTAATATCTTTAGGTACTAATGCAAGCTGCTAATTTCCAGCTTCCCCCAACAAATCTGTAGACTGTGTCTGTGTTGATACTTCTACTTCTGTTCTCAACCTAGTACTTGCTTTTTGTGGCTACTTTCTTCCTCCGGGACCATAGCACAGTGTTTCTTGAGGTTGGGAAAGTAAAAAAATCACGTGTTCTTAACCGCAAGCTATACTACTAACGTGCTGGTCCCCAAAGCCCAAAAGTCACTTGAAGAACTTGGATGAATTATATAGGCCCCTGCAGTAATTTCTCCAACAATAAATTCTGACAGGTTCTGTTATACATTGCTTGGTCAGGCTTGGAGTTTACTGAGTGAAGACATTTTTTATTCATTCTTCAGCACAGTGTTGGGTTCTAGGAGTACAGAGCCACTAGTCCTACATTCATGTATATAGTATCTAGTGGGGAACATAAAAAATCCGTCTTACAAATCTGTGACTACAACCAACTCGGGAAAATGTTACTAAAAGGGGGATTGTGGACAGTCCCTGGTGCTAAGAAGGTATGTAACAGGCCAGGTATATAATATGACAGGTGACTAAGTAAAGAACCTAAGGATTAGAAGGAATTAACCACTTAGAGTTGGACAAGGAACAATGGACTGGTTCCAAATTGGGAAAGGAGTATGTCAAGGCTGTATATTGTCACCTTGTTTATTTAACATATATAAAGAGTACATCATATGAAATGCTGGACTGGGTAAAGCACAAGCTGAAATCAAATTGCAATTGCAGAGAGAAATTTCAATAACCTCAGATATGCAAATAACACCACCCTTATGGCAGAAAGCAAAGAGGAACTGAAGAGCCTCTTGACAAAAGTGAAAGAGGAGAGTGAAAAAGCTGGCTTAAAACTCAGCATTCAAAATACGAAGATCATGGCATCCAGTCCCAACATTTCATGGCAAATAGATGGGGAAATAATGACAGACTTTATTTTCTTGGGCTCCAAAATCACTGCAGATGGTAACTGCAGCCATGAAATTAAGACACTTGCTCCTTGGAAGAAAAGCTATGACAAACCTAGACAGCGGAGACATTAACTTTACAAAGGTCTGTGTTACGGTTTTTCCAGTAGTCATGTATGGATGTGAGAGTTGGACCATAAAGAAAGCTGAGCGCTGAAGCATTGATGCTTTTGAACTGTGGTGTTGGAGAAGACTCTTGAGAGTCCCTTGGACTGCAAGGAGATCAAATCAGTCAGTCCTAAAGGAAATCAGTCCTGAATATTCATTGGAAGGACTGATCCTGAAGCTGAAACTCTAATACTTTGGCCACCTGATGTGAAGAACTGACTTATTGAAAAAGACCCTGATGCTGGGGAAAATTGAAGGTAGGAGGAGAAGAGGATGACGTAGGAGGAGAAGGGGATGACAGTGGATGAGACAGTTGGATGGCATCACCGACTTGAAGGAGATAAGTTTGAGCAAGCTCTGGGAGTTGGTGATGGACTGGGAAGCCTGACTGCAGTCCATGGCATCGCAAAGAGTCGGACACAGCTGAGCGACTGAACTGAACTGAACTGAACCAGTTGGGGGTCAGGGGTGACTTACTGGAAAGTGAAGGACTTGAAAAAGAGGAAAGGCATTTCAGAGGAAAGTGAAAGTGAGTTAGTTGCTCAGTGTCCGACTTTGCCACCCCATGAACTGTACGTAGCTCACCAGGCTCCTCTGTCCATGGAATTCTCCAGGCAAGAATACTGAAGTAGGTAGCCATTTCCTTCTTCAGGGAATCTTCCCAACCTAGGGACTGAACTTGGGTCTCCTGCATTGCAAGCAGGTTCTTTACTATCTGAGGCACCAGGGAAGCCCTATTTCAGAAGAAAGCCTTTCCCAATTCCTGGAATGGAGAACAACTCCATTGCAGATTTTTTTCTGGGGGCCAAGAGAAGGGCACAAGTTATAGGTAAGTGGTGTAAACAGTGATGCTGAAAAAGTCAATGGAGTTCAGAGACTGCTGGGTTTTGTGGGCCAAGGTGCCCAAATTATGTAATGGATAGCACTTCTCAGGCTAGTGAGGCCGAAAAAGAATTCATTCACTCAGGAATAAACTTGAAACTGAGCCTCAGCTAAAAGGTAGGAGGAGGAAATGAAAAATCCTTCCAAACTGAGGTCAGATATGGAAGGGACAATCACAAAAGGAAAATGTGTGTCTAAGTCACAGTGTGATGAGGAGGTAGAGTTTGGCAGAAACTGGCCAAAAGGAGCAAAGGGTGACCAGAGAACACTTCGGTCTAGGCAAGAAATGAAGGCTTGAACCATAAGCTGGCAATAGACATGTTGAAAGTCTTGGAGAGACAGTTGGCTCTAGAGAGCAATCAGATGGATTTAGGGTGGGTAGGATGTGGAGATCAAAGGGCTGAGGCTGGTGATAATGACAAAAACATAGTAGAAATAGTTTTTGCTGTTGTTTAGTCACTAAGTTGTATCTGACTCTTTTGCGACCTGATAGACTGTATTAGTGACCATTCTTATCTGCTCTGTTTCAGTCGCATGCATTACCTCATTACTCCTCACAAAAGCTCCATAAAGCAATACCATTATTATCCCCATTTGATATATGAAGCAACCGAGGCATGAAGAGGTCAAATAACTTGCCTAAGTTCACAGAGCTACTAAGTGGCAAGAGGCAGGATTCAAACCCAAGCCCTTCTTCCATGCTCTGCTCTAAAGCCTATTCTGAGATTTTTTAGCTTGGTAAATGGTGATGGACAAGGAGGAAACAAAGAAAAGTAAATTTAAATTATTCTTTTGGAGGCATTGGGTGTGAAGTGCCTGGGGACGTGCAGAAAGAAGCAGGAAATAGGAGACCAGGACTTAGGAAGGAGGTTGTGGGTCATTCCCCACAGTCCCGGCTCCGCCTAACCCAACCCTGTCCTAGCCCACCCCTGTTTAGGGTGGAGCAGAGATGTGTGTTCTAGCAGATTCTCTGGAGTCACAGAGAACAGAGCCTAGTAGTGGAATTAATGAGGAAAACCCAGGTTTCCTTTTCAACAGTCATTTTAAGGTTTGTCAATTTCAATTAAGGCAAAACTGGACATTACACGATGGAATATGGTATGTACTTTTAAGATAGAATTCAATAAGCTAAATTAAAAAGATAGATATGAATGGAACACTATTCAGCCATAAAAAAGAAATAATGTCATTGTAGCAACATGGACTGTAACCTACCAGGTTCCTCCGTCCATGTGATTTTCCAGGCAAGAGTACTGGAGTGGGTCGCCATTTCCTTCTCCAGGGGATATTCCTGACCCAGGGATCTAACCCCAATCTCTTACATTTCAGGCAGGCTCTTTACCCTCTGAGCCACCAGGGCTCAGCAACATGGATGGCCCTAGAGATTATCATGCTAAGCCAAGAAAGAAAGAAAATACCATATGATGTCACTTAAATGTGGAATCTAAAATATGACACAGATGAACTTATCAAGGAAACAGAGACTCACAGACATAGAAAGCAGACTTGTGGTTGCCAAGGGGGAGGGATGGATTGGGAGTTTGGAATTAGCAAGTACAAAGTATTACATATAGAATGGGTAAACAACAAAGTCCTATTTTTAGCACAGAGAACTATATCCAACGTCCTATAATAAACCCTAATGGAAAATAATATGAAAAAGTATATACATATATACTGAATAACTTTGCCATTCAGCAAAATTAACACAACATTGTAAATCAACTATACTTCAATAAAATTAATTTTTAAAAAATGAAATGAGGAAGGCTTCCCAAGTGACCCACAGGTAAAAAATCAGCTGGCCAGTGCAGGAGATGCAAGCGACACGAGCTCAATCCCTGGTCAGGAAGATCCCCTGGAGTAGGAAATGGCACCTCACTCCAGTAATCTTGCCTGGGAAGTTCCATGGACAGAGGAGCCTGGCAAGCAACAGCCCAAGGGGTTGCGCAGCAGAGTCGTACATGACTGAGTGACTGAGCAAACATGGAATGATGTAAGCCAGTGGGACGCAATTCTCTCTACTTTTGCAAAAGCTACTTCTTTATGAAGCGAGCTGAGAGCATTGGTCTCAAGGAAAACCTGCTATTTTCTTAGAAGAGAGAGCAGAGAGACTCCCAGATTCCCTCAGATTTCAAACTTTACCTTCCTCTCCCACTGAGATTTGAGCTGTGTCTCTTCAGAGTCTGAGGAACATCCTACCTTTTTTTAATTTGTAGAGGTAGACGTGAAACAAACATATGGTACATACAAATGTGTAGATAGGCTTAACATATAGTGACATCACAGCTTACCAGAGTTAGGGTTTAAACTCTGCCCATTTAAAAAAAAGTAAGTATAATCAAAATTATCCTTGAAAATCCTTTAAATTGCCCATAAGTTACAGTGCATATTGTTTTGTGGCAATCAAAATTCCAAACATCATGCTTTGCCAAAATCAAATTTTGGCCCTCATATCCCTGTCCCTTCTCCCTGTTAGACCATTAATACACATTAATCAACAGCATTTTGTCCATCCAAACATGACATTAATTCCTTTGGCTCCGTGCTGGAATACCTTATAAACTGGTGGATTCTTTTAAACTGCAGGAGTGCCCAGGACAAAGTGTTGCCTGAAGATGCCACAAGTCACTTACGAAGTGTCAGAAGCAACTTCTGTTTCTGGGATTCTCCAATTTGATTTTCTTGGCTAGGTTGGTACCTGCTCGCCTGTAGAAAAGTTGAAACTACTGCTTCCATCTCCCCCTTCCCTTTTATACAAAACTAGCTCATGAGAATAATTTCATCCCCACTAATCTCATCTAGATTCGGGAGGGGCTTAATCTGGTTTAGTTCATTCCTACTGAGGGTATCTCTCTCAGAAAATTCTGAAAGAGATGGGAATACCAGACCACCTGACCTGCCTCTTGAGAAATCTGTATGCAGGTCAGGAAGCAACAGTTAGAACTGGACATGGAACAACACACTGGTTCCAAATAGGAAAAGGAGTACGTCAAGGCTGTATACTGTCACCTTGTTTATTTAACTTATATGCAGAGTACATCATGAGAAAAGCTGGACTGGAAGAAACACAAGCTGGAATCAAGATTGCCTTGAGAAATATCAATAACCTCAGATATGCAGATAACACCACCCTTATGGCAGAAAGTGAAGAGAAACTAAAAAGCCTCTTGATGAAAGTGAAAGAGAAGAGTGAAAAGTTGGCTTAAAGCTCAACATTCAGAAAACAAAGATCATGGCATCTGGTCCCATCACTTCATGGGAAATAGATGGGGAAACAGTGGAAACAGTGTCAGAATTTATTTTGGGCGGCTTCAAAATCACTGCAAATGGTGACTGCAGCTATGAAATTAGAAGACGCTTACTCCTTGAAAGAAAAGTTATGACCAACCTAGATAGCATATTCAAAAGCAGAGACATTACTTTGCCGACTAAGGTCCATCTAGTCAAGGCTATGGTTTTTCCTGTGGTCATGTATGGATGTGAGAGTTGAACTGTGAAGAAGGCTGAGCCCTGAAGAATTGATGCTTTTGAACTGTGGTGTTGGAGAAGACTCTTGAGAGTCCCTTGGACTGCAAGGAGATCCAACCAGTCCATTCTGAAGGAGATCATCCCTGGGATTTCTTTGGAAGGAATGATGCTAAAGCTGAAACTCCAGTACTTTGGCTACCTCATGTGAAGAGTTGACTCATTGGAAAAGACTCTGATGCTGGGAAGGATTGCGGGCAGGAGGAGAAGGGGACGACAGAGGATGAGATGGCTGGATGGCATCACTGACTCGATGGACGCGAGTCTGAGTGAACTCCAGGAGTTGGTGATGGACAAGGAGGCCTGGTGTGCTGTGATGCATGGGGTTGCAAAGGGTCAGACACGACTGAGTGACTGAACTGACCTGAACTGAGGGTATGAACAGCTGATAGATATGGGTGGGACACAAACACACTATTAAAGTTTTAAACATTGGAAGGAAAATAGCCCTACTGTGAAGTAACTACACATCCTTTTTTCTATAGGGAGGCAACTCTGCTTCCATGACAGTTAATCTAAAGAAAAGTGTTTCTATAAATTCTAAAGCCAACCCAAATAGTCCTCTACTTGATGGGATTTCAGGATGAGTGCCAAATATTTTCAGGCCAGATGGGGAAAATATTTCAACCTTCCTAGTCCCCTTGAATCACGTCAAATGGCAATTTCCTCTGCTCCAGTGGAATGTAAAGTGCTTAATTCTGTAGGTGACCCATCATAAAGTCTCCAGGACAGGAAATGATGTGACTTTCTTCTTTGCTAATCATGAATAAAGCAGACACTGATAATAGTATCTAGATTTGGGGAGCTTATATAAATTCACAGTAACTTGACATTTAATATAGGTCTGAGACCAATTTATTGACATCTTCTCAAAAAGAACTATTCTTTCCATGATGTCTGGTGAGATTTTACCAAGAGATGAAGTAGGAGCAAGTGGAATAAGTAGAAAGTGTTTTGACTGATTGCATTAGTCCATGATTTTTTAATAACTGAGTCATGTTCAAAACGGGATATCATTATTTCTTTCACATGGAAATTTGCCAAAAATACATACATATACATATTCTTTCTCCTACATTCTCTTGTATGACTGTTTTAAACTGTTCTCTGGATTAAGAGCACTCAGGCGCACCTATGTAAATCTTTGGGCACACCAATATTCTTAATTTAAGAAATATGAATTCATATTTTATAATAATAATAATATATTTTCTAGTTTTTGTTTTTTGGAACCACCACTCAACTGGCAGGATCTTAGTTCCCTGACCAGGGATCCAATCCAGGCCCCTGGCAGTGCAAGTGCCGAGTCCTAACCATCAGATGGCCAGGGAATGCCTCAGTTATACAAAACTCTCAACTCGTTATTGTTCCTCCAGTACGACAATACAATGCAACAGTACCTTTCCAAATGCTCCCCCGTAAGCTCAAAGCCTTAGCCTCAGCTTAGCGTCACCTTCCCCTCTCCCAGTCACCAGTGTCATTTTTCCAGAGTACAAATCCTGCCTTTGTTAAGTCCCTTTCCTGCTCCTGCTCTAACTGGTAGCTTTCTATATGGGCGGGCCTCTGAAATCCATGAGTTTTGGGAAGGTCTGTTTCTCAAACTTCTCTTGCATCAAGCCTCTGCTAGTTCACTGGCTCACTTGATGAATGTGCTAGTGTTATTCAAGGCACACTGGCTGCCCTCCATACAGTCAAAGCAACTCGTCCTTTGCATGATTACATGCAATTTCAGATAACACCGTAAAAATTGCAAAACCAATTAAGACAATATACTTCATTTCTAAGTGTCTAATGTCAATACAATTATTTTTGTACAGATTGGTTCACAAGGCCAAAGCCATCATTCCCGGATCACTGATGCGCTGTGTTTGTTTCCAGGCAATCATAGGTATCTTTTGCCCAGGGAACTATTGCTATTAATATCTTCTCTTACGTTAGCTCGTTAATACCCATTTATCATTCAACTAACATGGATAGCTCTGAAGACATATTAGCATTCCCTTCCAAGCTGAGCTCTGCCGCAAGCCAAACCGGGAGCCTTTCTTGGCCTGAAACAGGCATGCATGCCTCCCTCCCAAATACTAGATTCCTATCAGCTTTGAGAAGGGAAGCAGGTCCCAACATGTCAGACATGTCTAACGCAAAGCAGAAACAATGTTTTCTTTATCAAACACACCTGTTGACAGTCAGTACCTTTCTAGGGGTGGTGAATGTATTAAACAGCATCCAAAACAAATTGTAATGAACCAGGTGGAGAAGAAATTGGAGCTACAGCATAAATACCCCAAAACATGGTAGGGACTAACTGCCGAAAGGTCCTCAGTGATCAGGAAGTGCATTGGTCCACAACTTTTTTTTTCCTTAATCTCTTTCTTCACAAAAAATGTTATGTGCTAGGCACTAAATTTTGCAAGAAGCTGGAAAATCATTTAGATTTTTAGGTACCTGGCAGTCTGTGGGGATGAGTGGTGTTAAGAATAATTACTTTCCAGGTATCAGTCTTACATCAATGAAACGCAATTAGTGTCCAGAGCTCTTAATACAATCCTTGCCTCCTCTGACCTCCCAATACACACATACTTATTTCCACAGATCCAAATCTTTTCTTCATAGTCACCAGAAGTTAGACTTTTTAAAACTTCTGTGTTGATTTCCTGTTCTGTGCTAAGGAATACACTAAGCCTTTCTTTTACAGGGAAGGGCACAGCACAGTCACCATTGTGTCCCCATCAAGGCCTAGCACAATGCCATAGAGAGCCCTCAACATTTTTTGCTGAGCAAATTAGTAAATAGTAGACAAGTACCATGTCCTAAAAATCTTGGCTGTCTAGGAAATCTATTTACGATTTTTAGTTTATATGTTTTCATTCCTTGTTGGAAGACATTTGTTCCTTCTTTCTTGGAAGACCTAGCATTTATTGGACTCCTAATGTGCTTGAATTTACAGGTTAGTTACTTTAAAGCTAAAAACATATATGAAAGGAGTATCATATGGATAAGGAAACTGAAATACAGAGGAAAAGTAACTTTTCCAAGGGTCCCTAATAATAATGAGCAGAGTGAAAGCTGACAGTCAGGCCCACCTGGCTCCAAGGCCTTCACTCTTTGCTCGATCTCTGTGTGTTTCAACAAAAGTACATTGATCTTTAAGTATTTACACATGAATTCTTCTCCAGAGCTCTGAGGTCTTTGATGAGAATGTTTAAATTCAGCATTTTCATTTGAATAATTGTAGAAGAATTAGTAAAGGTATACATTATGTTATCTGAACAACTACCTACAACTCTCTATATTAATTGAAAAATTAAGGCATATTATAACATTAAGGTGTGGGGTGATTACTGGAAACACTATAGTTGACAAGGACTGTTAGGATATGGCTAATGGTGGGGTGAAGGAGAAGGAGAGGGATTTTCATTCGAATTATTTTAATCACCTATATTGCTAGACTTTTATATATATAAAAGCTGAGTGGCTTGCAGGAACTTAAATCCCCGATCAAGAATTTCACTGCCACAGCAGTGAAAGCTGGACCGCCAGGGAAGTCCCTACTTTTATAATTAAAATCAGTAAAGGCAATAAAAGTCTTTAAGGACAAAGTCTGTGAGTTTTAGGCTTGAGTACTAGATTAGTGACCCCAGGCAAGTAATCTAATCTTTTTGTGTCCAAGTTTCCTTATCTGTAGTAACAGACCCCCTCTTCTAGGGTGAGTGTGAAAATTATCCATGTTAAACATTTAGAACAGAGGCTGACTTGAGTAGACAGGGGGGAAAAAAAACAGAAGGGGTCCAGCAGATGGAGGCCATAGTAGATAGAATAATGATCACCCCAAATGCAACAATCTTCCCCCCTTGCCCCAGCCCCCTGCCCCTGCTCCCAGATCCTGTGATGTTGGGTGGGGGACTTTGCAGGTATGATTGAGTTAAGGGTCTTGAGATGAGGAGATTATCCTAGGTATGACTGAGTTAAGGGTCTTGAGATGAGGAGATTATCCTGGACTATCCAGGGGGCATCCAGTGTAATCACAGGGTCTTCTAAAGAAAGAGGCAAGCAGGAAAGTCTGATAGAAAGAGGTGTGAGGAGGGAAGCAGCGATCAGGGTGAGCCAGGAAAGAGTTACAAGCCAGGAAATGCAAACGGCCTCCAGAAGGCTGGAAATGCAGGGAAGTGGATCCTCCTCTGGATCCCCAGAAGGAACTAGCCTTTCCAGCACCTTGAGAGACTGATTTTAGACTGCTGGCATCCGGAACTGTAAGAGAATACATTGCTGTTTTAGGTCACTGCATTTGTGGTAATTTGTTGCAGCAAAAATAGGCGTGCAGACACAAAAGGAAGTCTAAGACCTCAGTCAGTGTGGGTTGAAAGAGAGGCGAGGGTCCACTGAGGATGGCGCTGTTTTGAATATCACAGAACCTCTGGAAACAAAGCAAAGGCATCCCTGGGCAAATCTGCCAACAGAGTGAAGGCGGGAGAATGTTGCCTCGTGCTGATGTTAAGATGGAAAAGGCCATCCAAGCACATGGACCTCCTTGTTTACATGCATTCAGTCTCACAGCCTTGGAATCCCTGAATCCATTGAGAGAAAGCAAGTGCGTGTCTGCTGATAAAACTGTCCCCGAACGTTTGAATACTAGTAACTCTCTCTTTGGAAGGCAATAAGAAACAGCTTCTCACAGCTCATTTCTTAATCAACAGAAACATTGATTAATCAGGTTGACTTTCTGGCACGTGTGTATGCAAATTAAAGAAATATTTCTTTTCTTTCTCCTTCTCCCCTCCTTTTAATAAAAATGAGCCCTCAAAGATATCCTGGAAAAAGCACTCAGGCTTATAACATTGCAGCTTTAATGAGCCAAGAATTCTATTTTTTCCCTATTACACAGAACAATAATTCTTAACAGCTTAAATTTTCAAAGCATTTCAGAAGCATTTAATTAATCCTCTCCACTGCCAGAGAGAAGGAAACTGATATTCATAATATCTCATCCTGACATCCTTTAATTTGGCAAAACTTCCACTGGCTTCAAGAACGCATCGGTACCACTAAGGTTATTTGGGTCACTGTTGTTTAACCAGTTCTCCTCACCTATTGAAACCTGGTCATCGGAGCTGTTTAAATCGTCATGAGGGCTAGATGGGGTAGGGGAGTTGCTTTGAGCTTGGAAGAGAAATGGTAGTGATTCCCTCAGAGAAATGACAAAGCTCGTCTGTGCGGAACCTGCGAAATGGGGCTCGTGATGAAGGCTTTGCCAGTTGCATCAGAGCCTGATTCCGGAGAACTGGGGCACGGTGATGCTATCGGGACGCCCTTCTCAGCCCTGGGCTCTCTGGAGGCCCAGGACAATCAGCAGTTGAATTGCTCTGGGCTCTTTGCTTAGCCTCTCAGATGCATGGGAAGCTCTAGGAAGCCCTACTTTTCTCTCTTTTCAGACCTGCTTCCTGAAGGTTTCACTGATACACACTAGCGTTGCAGCCTCACAGATCTAATGCCACTCTCCACCCGGCAGCCGTGCCCCAAGGGTGTGGCCTTGCCACTAGACCTGCTCCACTGACTGCAATTGGATGAGCTAATCCCTTCCACTCCATTATGCCAGCAACACAGTGGCCAAAATAATGTCAAATTCCATTTTCAATTCAAAGAAGCAAGATTCAATAAATGCTTCCTGAGTGCCTGTTTTGTGCCAGGCACTGCCCAATCCTAGCTAGATAAAGTCCCAGGCCCTTAACAACCTTGGTTTTAAGTCAGATAAGTAGTCAAATGACTGTAATACAAGTACAGTAATGAAGGTGCCTGCAGGCTGTTACCAAGAGAAGAGATATGAAAAGAAGGGGCAGAGGGGGAAAAATAACGTATATGGGGGGTGGGGAGGACGCACCGGAGGGCTTTTAACAGATGGTATTTAATGTGGCTCTTACAGGATCTGATTTTCATGAGCATCATGGGAAGGGGTGATATGATAAAATAAGAAATGTATATTTGGTCTCTGTTCCTGACAGAGGCCCTTCTGTTCCAGACCATTCCATTTCTCGTCCTGTATACCCCTCCATCTGGCTGTTCTTTTGTATCCTTTCTCATATCCTTTATAATAAACTGATAATGGGAAGTAAGGGCTTCCCTGGTGGCTCAGTGGTGAAGAATCTGCCAATGTAGGAGATGCGAGTTCAATCCCTGGGTCTAAAAGTTCCCTTGGAGCAGGAAATGGCAACCCACTCCAGTATCCTTGCCTGGGAAGTCTCATGGACAGAGGAACCTGGCCAAGGACAGTGTTATGATGGGGTTGAACATCCAGCTGGTGTCTGGAGAACTGATCTAGTTGTTGCTGTGGGAAAATCCCACACTTGTGATGTCAGAAGTACTGTGAATAAAAATGACTCAGAGAGGGTATTCGAAAACAAAGGACTTGGGAAGGGGCAGGATATGTGGGAGACAGAAGCCTGGCCTAGCTGGGTCTTGGAGGAGATGGAACTGGACAGCCAGGCTGAACCAGGTCTTTGTGGGCCATAAACTTTTATCGATGTGTTTCCCCAACTTAGATTATTCTTGCGCCACTGTCAGAATATTCTCCAGATCCACATATCATCTCGACTCTTCTTTACTTCATACTATTCTTGTTAATTCACCATTTATTGTTTAAATGTAATGAACACTCTGTACCAGGGGTCAGCAAATGGCCCCAGAGACCACATCTAGCCCATGATCTGTTCTTATATGGCCCATCGGCTAAGAATAGATTCTACTTTTTTAAATGGTTGGAAAACATCGAAAGCAGAAGAATATTTAATGCCGTGTAAAAATTGTGTGTTTAGTTGCTCAGCGATGTATGACTCTGTGCAACTTAGCCCTCTGGCTCTTCTATCCATGGGATTCTCAGGGCAAGAATACTGCAGTGGGTTGCCATGTCCTCCTCCAAGGGATCTTCCCGACCCAGGGATTGAACCCTGGTCTCCTGAGTTGCAGATTCTTTACCACCTTCTGAGCCACCAGGGAAGCCCATGTAGGAATTATATTAATCCAAATTTCAGTGTCCATTAAACGATTTTTTTTTGGACACATCTGTCCCCAGTCCTTTATATGTGGTCCATAGCTACTTTTGTGCTATCACAACAGAATTGAGTAGTTGTGACATAGACCATACATGGCCCACCTAAGCTAAAATATTTACTCTCTGGCCCTTTACAGAAAAGTTTGCTAACCTCTGTTCTATAGTAAATATATGCATTTGAAAATCCTGTCACTTGTCATAATGAAAAGCAACGGGAACAAATCATTTAAAAATAAAAGTTAACACCAGAGCTACTCACTCAAGTAACACCTCGGGAAAACACTGATTTGTTGAGCAAATACTTTGCAGCAATCACTTTTTGCTAATGTCTTTAAATAGGATGGTAATGATAGAAGCTACAAGGTAGGTCCCGGTTTCACTTGAATAAGAATGGAAACTTTATGTATATTACTTTATTTAATCCTCAAGATTGCTGTTGCTCATTCATATCCAACACTTTGCAACCCCATGGACTGCAGCATGCCGGGCTTTCCAGCCCTTCACCATCTCCTGGAGTCTGCTCAGACTCATGTCCATTGAATTGGAGATGCCATCCAACCATCTCATCCTCTGTCTTCCCCTTCTCCTCCTGCCCTCAATCTTTCCCAACATCAAGTCTTTTCAAATGAGTCGGCTCTTCGCATCAGGTGGCTGAAGTATTGGAGCTTCAGCATCAGTCCTTCCAGTGAATACTCAGGGTTGATTTCCTTTAGGATTGACTGGTCAAGACAGTTGATTGGAAGTAATGCTATTCGCCTTTTGGAGATAAGAAAACACAGGCTTATAGAGGTGAGGCTCCTTGCCCAGAGTCACATAATTAGTAAGTGACACATTCAGGATTTCGTCTCAGTCTCAAGAGGTAAAGCCTATTGTAGGTTAACCATTAAAGCACCATAATCTCTCACATTGTGAGACTGTGGGATGCCTCCTGAAAGTCTGTAACCAGGAGGAGCCCTTGAAAGTTCTGAGGCAGAGAGTAACATAATCAGAGCCCTGCTGTTCAAGGATTAGTCCAGACATGCTCAGCAGGAAGGAGTGGACTGGGTTCTCTGGAGACAGAGAGACCAATTCATAGCCGCTCATAGTAGATTAGTAACACTGTCGTGATGGTGAATCCAAGGGGCTTAGTGGCAAAATGGACATGTGAGGTGAGGGAGAGGGGAGAGTCAGAGTCCCTGGAATCTTGATGATAACAGGATGATGAGCAGATTGGGAGACAGGCTAAATGCAGACAGGGCACACTGAGCAGCCTCTGGGGCATCCAGTTGGAAATGTACAACAGACAGGAGGAAATTTGGGACTGGAACTTGAGAGAAGCATATGCTCTGGGGTATCATCTACCTATAAGGGATAGTTAAAACCATGGACGATGATGAGTTTCAAGGACAAGGGTGTACTGAGAAACAAAAGGGCATTAGGTCATGTCCACATTCAGGGAAAGGAAGAAGGACGAAGAGACAGCAGAAGAGAGACAGAGAGAGAAGATGGGAGCAGGGGGCGCCAGTGAGGGGCTAGACCACAGAACTGGCAGGATCTATAAGAATGCTGGGGGTCTGTGTACTTCTGTGACCAGAGAAACTAACTAGGAGAGGCTGGGGAGAGAGAAAATGGTGAAAGATTCAGACACAACAGAAGCAAAAAACAATGGTTAAAAAAATTAGCATCTGGCATTGAGCTGTATGAGCTGCTTGTAGACCAGGTTTTGGAGATTTTGGAGATTCTTTGTCAGTTGCCTTGTTCGCTATTATTTTCTCCCATTCTGAAGGCTGCCTTTTCACATGCTTATAGTTTCCTTCGTCGTGGAAAAGTTTCTAAGTTTAATTAGGTCCCCTTTGTTTATTTTTGCTTTTATTTCCATTACGCTGGGAGGTGGGTCATAGAGGATCTTGCTATGATTTATGTCAGAGTGTTCTGCCTATGTTTTCCTCTAGGAGTTTTATAGTTTCTGGTCTTACATTTAGATCTTTAATCCATTTTGAGTTGATTTTTGTGTATGGTGTTAGAAAGTGTTCTAAGAACACATTTGAGTCAATTCTGATGAGGTGGATGAAATCAGAGCCTATTATACCAGACTTTTGGACTATGTCGGAGAAGGCAAAGGTGGGATGATATGAGAGAATAACATTGAAATAGGTATATTACCATATGCAAAATAGGTTACCAGTGCAAGTTCAGTGCTTGAAGCATAGCACTCAAAGCCAGTGCTCTGGGGCAACCCAGAGGGATGAGGTAGGGAGGGAGGTGGGGGAGCTCAGGATGGGGGGAGTGCACTCGTGCACTCGTGGCTGATTTATGTTGATGTATGGCAAAAACCATCACAATATTGTGAAAGAATTATCCTCCAATTAAAATAAATTAATTAACAAATTTTTAAAAAGAATGCTGCTGCTGCTGCTGCTAGGTTGCGTCAGTCGTGTCCGACTCTGTGCGACCCCAGAGACGGCAGCCCACCAGGCTCCTCTGTCCCTGGGATTCTCCAGGCAAGAAAACTGGAGTGGGTGCCATTTCCTTCTCCAGCAACAACAAAAAAATAGCATCTGCCAATCCCAAACTCCCAATGCAACATTCTCTTAGACCCCTCCCCCTTGACAACCAGTCTGTTTTCTGGGCCTGTGTCTGTCTCTGTTTCACAGATAAGTTCATTCGTGTCATTTTAGATTCCCACATACAAATGATATCTTATGGTATTTGTCTTTCTCTTTCTGACTTAGTCTGATCATTTCCAGGTCCATCCACGTTGCTGCAAATGGCATTATTTCTTTTTTTGTTTATGACTGAGTAGTGTTCCATTGTATATACTTATCACATCTTTATCCATTCACCTGTCATGGACATTTCAGTGGTTCCCATGTCTTGGCTGTTGTGAACAGTGCTGCGATGAACATTGGGTTGCATGTATCTTTTTTCTTTTGGATAAATGACACGATTTTACTATATAACACAGGAAACTATATTCAACATCTGTGATAAACCATAATGGAAAAGAATAAGAAAAAGAATGCATATATATGTGTATATACATATACATACACACATATATATATGTATATACATATATATATGAATATTTGAAAAAGAATGTGTGTGTGTGTGTGTGTATATTTGCGTATAGCTGCCTGCCAATGCAAGAGATGTAAGAAACGTGGGTTCAGTCCCTAGGTCACAAACATCCCCTGGAGGAGGGCATGGCAATTCACGCTAGTATTCTTGCCTGGAGAGTCTTATGGGCGGAGAAGCCTGGCAGGCTATGGTCCATAGGGTCACAAAGAGTTGGACACTACTGAAGTGACTTAGCACACACACACACATATAATATAACTGAGTCATTTTGCTTTATAACAGAAATTAACACAACATTGTAAGTGAACTATACTTCAATTAAAAAAAAATCAAGGAGAGAGATTAATCTTTGCAAGGAAGCAAGACCCATCTTGGTCATTGTAATGCTTTAAAAATGTATCCATAAATATACCCTCTTTTAAAAGGTGGAGCTTAATCCCCCAGCCCTTCAGGGTGAGTTGGACTTGGTGACTCATTTCTTACAAATAAAATAAGACAGAAGTCACTTTCAAGAGAGGTCAAAAAAAGGCATTTGCCTTCCTTCTTGCTCTTTTTCTTTAGCATCACTTGCTTTAGGAGATCCAACCACTTTGCTGTGAAAACACTCAAGTTACCCTCTAGAGGAGTCCACACGGTGAGCTACCAAGGCTGAGGCCTTCTGCCAATAGCCTTGTGAATAAGCTGTCTTGGAATGACTCTCCAGCCCCAGTCAAGACTTCGGAATGCTAGCAACCCCAGTCAGTCAACAGCTTTATTGCAACTTCACAAGACCCTGAATTAGAATCACCAAGCTAAGCCATTCCCAAACTCCTGATCCACAGAAACAGTTTAATACTCTATACTTGTCTGGGGCTTTCCTGATAGCTCAGTTGGTAAGGAATCTGCCTGCAGTGCAGGAGACAGGGGTTCAATCCCTGGGTTGGGAGGATCCCCTGGAGAAGGGAAAGGCTGCCCACTCCAGTATTCTGGCCTGGGGAATTCCATGGACTGCAAAGAGTTAGACACGACTGAGCCACTTTCACTTTTCTTTCCTGTTTTAAGCTGCTAAATTTGGGATAATTTAATACACATCAACAGGTAGCTAATAAAGTCAACAATAAGAGCCTCCTGGCCTGAAACAGCTAGGATATCCCCCTTCCTATAGGTTAGAAACTTAAAACATAAAGCAACCTCAAGGACTCCTAGTCTCCAGAGTGGGGAAGGATTGATGGTAGGGAGTATACAAATACCTGTTTCCAAATTCTACACATGAAGTGAAACATCTCTGCCCAGCCACACGGCCCTTCCTTCTCAATGCATTTGTTCATCCACCCATCCAACAAGTGTCAGTTAAGCACCTACTCCATCTAGGCACCGGCAAAACAGCACTGAGAAAGGCAAACCTATTCTCTGGAGCTTACATCTTAATAGGGGAAAGTAGTGATAATACAACCAAGTGCATAATAATTTCAGACACCATTAGATGTTGTGGAGAAAATAAAGTGATAGGGAGATTGAGTGGATGGGAGAATACAATTATGGGTAGGGAGAAAGCAATGGGCCTGCCCCAATTATTGTAGGGGCCAAAGTGAGACTACATAGAGGCTCCAGACATGCATCTAAGTATTGAAAAAGTATAATCCAGATAATAGACTCTTCATGAAAATATGTTCTATTCTCCTACAAGGACAAATACACCCTCATAAAGAATACCAGGTTTGGGGACTTCCCTGATGCTCTAGTGGATAAGACTCCACACTCCCAGTGCTGGGGGGTGGGGTTTGATCCCTGGTTAGGAAACTAAAGATGTATGTGCTGCAACTGAGACCAGGGCAGCCAAATAAATAAATATTTTTTACAAAAGAAAAGAATATCAGGTTTGAATTTAAAATCTGCCGCTTCTCAGAGTTTCCCACCAAAACTTGGCAGTCCAGAGGCCAACCTGATCATTAGCCCCCTCCTGACCTGCACTTCCACGCTTCCTTACCCAACTCTTTCCCACACATGGAGGGACCTCACCTGGGTACATGGCACTGCAGCACAGTGTCCAGCTCTGGCCTCAGCCCCTCTCAAACATGTGCATAAGTGGTTTCTTACGTCCACTCTCTGGAGGCAGAGGTGCACCTGGCCTTGCAAGCAGTCCCAGGGCCCTTGACCTGGGATTCCAAGGTCCCAGGAGCTGACATGAGGTCCAGAAGGGGGCCTCCAGGTGGGCACTTCTCTCTGGAACCTTAGACTCATCACTCTTGAGAGGCAAGGCCAGAGGAGGGCCAGAGCTGGTCTGTTACAGATCAGTTTCCCATTGCTGCTGAAAGTACTTAGTGGCTTAGAATGCACTTAGTGGCTTAAAATGACAGAGGACTTGCCTGGCAGTCCAGGGGGTAAGGTTTCACCTTCCAAAGCAGGGCATGGGGTTTGATCCCTGGTCAGAAAGCTAAGATCCCACATGCCTCTCAGCCAAAATACCAAAACATTAAAAACAAAACCAAAACCCCCTGGAAGCAATATAGTAAGAAATTCAGAAAAGATTTTACAAAAAATAAATTAATTAAAACAAAGAACATAAAACTTAAGAAAAAGAAAGATGCAAATCCATTATCTCCTAATTCTGTAAGTCAGAAGAGCTACAGGACCTCACAGGACTGAAATCAAGGTGTCAGAGGCTTCGCACCTTTCTGGAAACCCTAGGGGCTAACCCATTTCCTTGCTCACTCCAGTTCTTGAGCAAGTGTTTGAACACTTCAAATCCTTCCTCCTTTTTCATCCTTCTCATTCTCTAGCCCATACTGTTTCTGTACTTACTTCTACATTTAAGGACTAATACGATTAAACTGAGCCCACTCAGAAAATGCAGGCTAACCTTCCTACACCAAGGTCAGCCGATTAGCTGCTTAATTCCATCTGCAATCTTAATTCCCTTTTGCCATGTAGCAAGATACGGTCACAGATTCTGGGGATCAAAACATGGGCCTCCCACAGCCAGCGAACCTAAGGGATCTTCTCTGACAGAGTGACTGAGAAGTGAGATCTGAATGTTGTGTAGGTGCCAGCCATGAGAAAATCTAGGGCTGAGCTGTTCAATATGGGGGCCATGGTAGTTATTTAAATTGGAATTAATTAAAATTAAATAAAATAAAAAGTGTATTCCTTAGTCACACTGGCCACATTTTAGGTATACAATACTCATATTTGGCTGGTGGCTACTGTGTTGGATCGTGTAGGGTAACAGAACATTGCCATTATCCTGTGTGTGCATGTGTGCGTGCTAAGTCACTTCAATCATGTCTGACTCTTTGTGACCCTATGAACTGTCCGCCAAGATCGTCTGTCCATGAGATTCTCCAGGCAAGAATACTGGAGGGGTTGCCATTTCTTACCACTAGTGCCACCTGGAAGAAATCTGCCTTCATCCCAGAAAGTTCTATTGACCAGAGATGGTCCAGAGGAGTTCCAGGCAGAGGGAAAGTCATGTGCAAAGGTCATGGGAAGGACACAGCTCCATCGAGCTACAGATAGATGTAACACACGCTAGGAGTGGAAGCCTGACATCTCTGTATTCCTGACACCACACAATCATAGAAGGATCATAGATAATTAGTACTGCAAAATGGCTTTGAGGACCCTGCGCCAGCTCATCCCCCAAATACAGGTCCCACCTCAAGATGACTTGAATGCATCCCAAGTTTCCCTAATCTAGGTTGATTGTTTCTTCCCTGACACCTCATTGCCTTCCCTACCAGGAAGACCACCTCTCTGCTAGTCCATCTCCTCTTTCCTTCAAGAGCCAATCGCAGAACGCCCTTTCAGAAAATCTCCCCAGCTTTCATGTGAAGGTGCAGAGTCAGGGACACAGTCTGGCCAGCATCCTGTCTTTTTTTTTCTCTGTTAAATGTCTATATATATTGTCCCCATAATATCCCTTGCACGGAGACTGTGACTTCTCTGTATTTTATTTCCCCACAGCAGACAACAAAGGTGATTGAAAAGCTCTTGGGGAAGGAAGGAAGGAAGGGAGAAAGGACAGACAGGAGGGAGGGAACGAGGGAGGTATGATGGAGAAAAGAAAGATATAGGACTCCACTGCTAGGATAGAGTCCTAACAGTGATTTCAGACTGATTGATGATGTGCAAGATGTCTCTATTTAATCTGTGGGGCTGCTAAGATAAAAGCAGGTTAGAACATGATCTAAGTGACCAAGGCTGAGCTGGGACAATTACCTCTCTAGCACCTTCACACCTGCCTTTAAAGAGCACTTTCTTCCTCTTCAATTTGTCTCCGGCAACTCCCTTAGCATATGTGTCAATTTCTTCTTCCCTCTGGGTTTATACTTTATAGACTCCTTGAAGGGAAGTTTTACAACAAAAAGAGACTAGACATAGAAAACCAATGATCATTGTTGTTAGGGAATTGTTTAAGAGATTCTAGAATTTAAGAGAATCCAAATTGTAGGTAATCCCTTGATCTCCCTCTTGCCTGCTGGCTGAATATGCCAACCAAAATGAACACAAAGAGAAGAAATACTAGGTTCCTCTACTCAGCATTTTGGGGGCTTCCTAGGTGGCGCTAGTGGTAAAGAACCCACCTGCCAATGCGAGAGACAGAGGAGATATCCATTTGATTCCCCGGTTGGGAAGATCCCCTGGAGAAACAAGTAGCAACCCACTCTAATATTCTTGCCTGGAGAATCCCATGGACAGAGGAGCCTGGTGGGCTACAGTCCATAAGGTCGCAAAGAGTCAGACACGACCAAAGCGACTTAGCATGCCCTACTCAGTTTAAATGTTTCCTTCCCTAATTTATAATGCAAACTTCTCCTGCCCAACACCACCTAATATATGTTTTAGCCGAAAGCACAAGATATTTATGTGAAAATGGATTTGAAGTTCAATCCCCAGCAGATTGTTAAACTTTTGCCCCAGGAAAGTGAGATATTCATGTAGTAAAGAACTGAGCTTAAACCATTGAACCTGGGCACGTGGTGTTTGGGAGGACAGGGGTGATAAGATTTCTAGACATCCTTTGCTGATTTGATTGGTATCACAAGACTCAACGGCTACAGTAGAAGGCATCCAGGGCTGAGACATGAGGAAAAGCTCAGGGCAGGTAGGCCTCTTGTGAAGTAAGCCATTCAGCATCTTCCAAATAATTTTTGTGTGATTCTGTAAACTGTTCTAAGATGTTTGTTTTCTTCTTGGAAAGAGTATAAGATCCGACTGGTCACATTTCCACCCTACCCTCCTCCTTGGATATTAAGAAACAAGGCAGGACATTATATATCTAGCACCCTTCAGAACCTTGTTGTTATGGCAACGAGGACAGACAAGCGCAAATTTCGTGACACCAAGGGCCTCAAAGTCAACATAAGGATGTGCTTTTGTGAAACCCAGGTGGTGAAGGAAAAAGCAAATAAATATCGTCCTTCCTGCTCCCCGACTGGGGGCCCCACAAAAGCCTCCATTAAGCTAATTGATGCAGGTCCTGCTGGGGAGCTGACAAAACTCCCAGCAGGGTTAGGTTTCTCAGCTCATTCCATGGCCAGGATCTCAGATGTCTTCCCTCTTTCTCAGCAAAGCTGAGTCACAGGGCCCCACGGAAAGGGCGCAAAGCAGGGTCTAGAAAAGACCTGGACAGCCTGCACACTGGGGACTCGCCAGTCAGTGCCTTCTCGCTGAGGCTCCCATTTGTGAAGTGGGGGTGTCGGCCCAGAAACACTTTTCCAGCTCTAGCCCTGTGCCTAGAGGCAGATCATAATCAAAGAGAAGCTCTGCATGCGTTCCAAGTTGCTTCAGTCGTGTCTGACGCTTTGCGACCCTATGGACTCTAACCTGCCAGGCTCCTCTGTCCATGGGATTCTCCAGGCAAGGACACTGGAGTGGGTTGCCATGCCCTCCTCCAGGGGATCTTCCCCACCCAGGGATCGAACCCACATCTCTTACATCTCTTGCATTGGCAGGCGGGTTTTTTGTTTTGTTTTGTTTATAACCACTAGCGCCACCTGGGAAGCCTAGGGAAGTTCTAGGAGATGTAATAGTCTCCTAGATAGATGTACCTGGCCCTCCATCCTGTGGAAGCCACTTACATGAACTCCTCTGATCCTCACAGCCCCAGGACGGTCTCCCCACTCTGTAAATGAGGAAACAAGGTTCAGGAGCTGTAATTGGCCCAGCCAAGGTCGCTACAGGTAGGCACCTCAGTTCACAGCAAGGTCTGAGGCCAAAGTCCTTTCTTTACAGCCCCCTCTGCCTCCCTCCCCGTCGCCTTTTACTTCTTTACCACCTGCCCTTACTGGTGACCGAGGCGCTCGAGTCTGCTGGAAGGACCCATGACCCCTCCCTGCCGCCCTGCGGCCTCAGAGTCCGCCACGCGTCCCCTGTCACAGCCTTTTTTCCCCGGCACTCTTGCTGTCTGGGCTGCTCTCTCTCTGTCCTTGATGGTGAGCTTGGGTTGAGCTCCGCACTGTGCTGAGCCCCCGTGACCCTCATCACAGCTTTATGAGACAGGCGCCGTTGGCAGCCCCGCTTCACAGAGGCTGAAACAGACCTAGAGCGGGTAAGACGCTGATAGAGGGAAAGGTGGCATTACCCACACAGGGCCAGGTATGAAGAAGGACCCGCTCCAGGAGCTGAGGATCTGGTGTCAACCCCGCTGTTCTGCGGCTCCATTTTGGGTGCCGAGGCGGCAAGGCAGAGGATGCTGTCTGCTCTTAGGCCTTTTGCCACTCCGTGAGGACTCACTGGAAACCAGGTTTTGAAGCTGACTTTGGCTGAATGTTCCCATTACTCACATAGATGGTCTGGAGCCTGGGATGTGAGAATAAGGAGGTGCCCCTTGGATCAGCTGTATTTCCGTACAACCCAGAATTCTGCTTGAAACCTTCTGATGGCTTCTCATCAACCAGAATACAATCCAGTCTCCAGCCCCATACGACCTGGCCCGTGCCTACTTCTCTTGCTCTCGATCTTCACATGACTATAAATCTAGCCTCTGTGTGTCACCTTTTGAAGAGCCCTTTTAGTTTGTTCATTCATTTTTTCTGGCTACCCTGCTCTCCCCAGCCAGGGAGCACACAGTAAATATTTATTTGAACTTACTACCGTTTGTTGGTTTTGTTCCTTATTGATTTTGTTGCTGTTGTTGTTTAGCAGCTAAGTTGTGTCCAACTCTGCGACCCCATGGACTGCAGCACGCCAGGCTCCTCTGTCCTCCACTATCTCCCAGAATTTGCTCAGATTCATGCCCATTGAGTCAGTGATACTATCTAATCCTCTTATCCTCTGATGCCCCCTTCTCCTTTTGCTCTCAATCTTTCCCAGCATCAGGGTCTTTTCCAGTGAGTCCATTCTTCATATTAAGTGGCCAAAGTATTAGAGCTTCAGCTTCAGCATCAGTCCTTCCATTGAATATTCAGGGTTGATTTCCTTTAGGATTAACTCGTTTGATCTCCCTGCTGACCAAGGGACTTTTAAGAACCTTTTCCAGCACCACAGTTTTAAAACATCAGTTCTTCAGTGCTCAGCCTTGCTTATGGTCCAACTCTCACATCCGTACATGACTACTGGAAAAATCATAGCTTTGACTCTACACACTTTTGTCGCCAAAGTGGTGGTTCTGCTTTTTAACACGTTGTCTAGGTTTGTTATTGATTAAGTCTAAGTTTATTAATTAAATCAAATCTTATTGATTAAGTCAAAGCATCAGCAAAAGTAGAACCCTGCAGATGTCCATGGATCTGTTAAATGAAGCAAGATGTCTTAGGGATGTCTATGTAGCGAACAGCTTTTGAAGCAAGAGATAGCACCTCTCTCTGGCACTCAACTTAGATTTACTGGAAAGATAGTGGAATACTCTGGAGCAAATGAGTTTGTTGTTGTTATTGTTCAGTTGCTCAATCATGTCTGACTCTTTGCAACCCCATGGTCTGCAGCATGCCAGGCTTCCCTGTCCTTCACCATCTCCCAGAGCTTGCTCAAACTCATACCCATTGAGTCGGTGATGCCATCCAACCATCTCATCCTCTGTTGTCCCCTTCTCCTCCCAATCTTTCCCAGCATCAGGGACTTTTCCAGTGAGTCAGCTCTTCATATTAAGTGGCCAAAGTATTGGAGCTTCAGCTTCAGCATCAGTCCTTCTAATGAATATTCAGGGTTGATTTCTTTTACGATTGACTAGTTTGATGTCCTGGCAGTCCAAGGGACTCTCAAGAGTCTTCTCCAACACCACAGTTCAAACCCATCAGTGCTTTGGCACTCAGCTTTCTTCATGGTCCAACTCTCACACATATGTAACTACTGGAAAAACCATAACTTAGACTATTTGGACCTTTGTCGGCAAAGAGATGTCTCTGCTTTTTAATATGGTATTTTGGTTTGTCATAACTTTTCTTCTAAGGAGCAAGCGTCTTTTAATTTCATGTCTGCAGTCACCATCTGTAGTGATTTTGGAGCCCAAGAAAATAAAGCCTGTCACTGTTTCTGTTGTTTCCCCATCTATTTGCCAAGAAGTGATGGGACCGGATGCCATGATCTTAGTTTTTCAAATGCAGAGTTTTAAGCCAACTTTTTAACTCCCCTCTTTCACTTTCATCAAGAGGCTCTTCAGTTCTTCTTTGTTTTCTGCCATAAGGGTGCTGCCATCTGCATATTTGAGGTTATTGACGTTTCTTCCGTCAATCTTGTGCTTTATCCAGCCCAGCGTTTCTCATGATGTACTCTGCATATAAGTTAAAAAAGCGGAGTGACAATATACAGCCTTGTTGTACTCCTTTCTCAATTTGGAACCAGTCTGTTGTTTCATGTCCAGCTCTAACTATTGCTTCTTGACCTGTATACAGGTTTTCTCAGGAGGCACATGAGCTTACTGCCCATTACAAAGGGTTTGGATTCCCAGAGGCATGCAAGGTTCTGCTCGTGGAATGCAGCCTGTTGTCAGTGTGTGTGCCACCTCACCCTCTTCACATCACCCTGTGGGAACTGGGGCTTAGGAAACACACACAAAAAGGTTGATACTCAGCTGCTGCTATTGTTGTGAGTGATCGAGTCTTGTGCCTCTGACCCAAGAGTCTCCCATCTTCTGCCAACATTCATGGAACTGTGGCAGGCTAAATAATTAGCCTGCAAGACCTGTAAAGGTTTGATAATTTCAGGGTTCTTGACACATACAGTCAAGTTTTTGCTTCAAATGATATAGCTTTAATTCATTCATGCTCCCAGCATCCAGATGCAGCACAGCATTACCCAGAAGTCTCTGCTATTTCTGGGGTGTGAATTTGCCAGAGAGGTTATTTAGATGCTGTCGTAACATGGTAAGGGAATCCCATTAGCATTGTTATTGTTCACTTGATAAGTTGTGTCTGACTCTTTGGGACCCCATGGACTGCAGCACACCAGGCTTCCCTTCCCTTCACTATCTTCCAGAGTTTGCTCAAGTTCATGTCCACTGAGTTGGAGTTGCTCAGTCACTGATGAGATCTTACCATCTCATCCTCTGCCACCCTCCTTCTCCCATTAGCATTGTAGTACATTATAAGCTCTGTAGGTACAAGTGTGAAAGCTCCTCAGTTGTGTCCAACTCTGTGCGACCCCATGGATATACATAGTCCATGGAATTCTCCAGGCAAGAATACTGGAGTGGGTGGCCATTCCCTGCTCCAGGGGATCTTCCCAACCCAGGGATCAAACCCAGGTTTCCCACATTGCAGGCAGATTCTTTACCAGCTGAGCCACAAGGGAAGTCCAAGAGTACTGGAGTGGGTAGCCTCTCCCTTCTCCAGCAGATCTTCCCAACCCAGGAATCAAACCAGGGTCTTCTGCATTGCAGGTGAATTCTGAAGCACAAAGACGTTTCCAATTTTGAATCATCTTCAGAGAAAAAGAAGAGTGAGGCTTATTGATCACCTTGCCCTGTCTTTTTGTGCATTTGAGTTAGTTAGCATCACTGCTTCATCCAAAAACCTGGGCCGGGGCTGGGAGCGGGGCGGCGGAGGGCGG
>SJYC01066220.1:0-12316 GCA_006408675.1 Madoqua kirkii | reverse complement strand
GGGGTGGGGTGGGGTGGGGGGGGGGGTGAACTTCTAGTCCTGCATTGCATGATTGTATATCGTTATAACTTTTTTACTATTAGCTAAATAACTTTACAATAAAAAAGATTTTAAATACTGAAAAATAAAATGCAATTCACAATAATAAGTTCCACCATCAAATAAAGAGAAAGAAAAGTTTAGAGTCTGGTAAACATGTGGTTGTTCATCCCTCTCCTTCCCATGTCTTGTAAAGATTTTACTTTTTTGTTTTGTGTGTGTGTGTGTGGTCAGTGCTGGGGTTGTTGTTCGATTGCTAAGTCATGTCAGACTTTGTGACCCCATGGACTGTGGCACACCAGGCTTCCCTTTCCTACACCATCTTCCAGAGTTTGCTCAGACTCATGTCCACTGAGTCGGTGACGCCATCCATCCAGCTCGTCCTCTGCAGCTCCCTTCTCCTTTTGCCTTCAGTTCTTCCCAGCATCAGAATCTTCACCAGTGAGTTCACTCTTCATATCGGGTGGCCAGAGTACTGGGTATAAGGGAAAGGGTGTCAGTAACTTGACTGAGAGAAAACCAAAGAAGTTCTTTGAAAATTCATTCACTCGTTTAAAAACTATATGGATTTCCTATCTGTACTAAGCAAAATGGGGGTTACAAAAATGTATCCACGCTCATACAAGTGAACTTAATTACAAAACAGAAACAGACTTACATACTTAGAAAAAGAACTTATGGTTTTGGTGGGGGAAGCGATAGTTAAGGACTTTAGGATGGATATGTACACACTGATACATTTGAAATGGATAACCAACAAGGACCTATTGTATAGCACATGGAACTGTGCTTAGTGTTAAGTGGCAGCCTGGATAAGGGGGAGGTTTTGGCAAGAATGGATACGTGCATATGTATGGCTGAGTCCCTTTGGTGTTCACCTGAAAATACCACAGCATTGTTAATCCCCGATGTGTTAGTCCCGCAGTCATGTCTGACTCTTTGCAACTCCATGGGCTGTAGCCCACCAGGCTCCTTTGTCCATGGGATTCTCCAGGGAAGAAAACTAGAGTGGACTGCCATTCCTTCTCCAGGGGATCTTCCCTACCCAGAGGTTGAACCCGGGTCTCCCGCATTGCAGGCAGATTCTTAACTGTCTGAGTCACCAGGAAAGCTTCTATACCCCAGTACAAAATAAAAAGCTTGAAGTTTGGAAAAAAAAAAAAAGTGTAATTTCTCATTCTCTACCCTTAAGGAGTTGACCATCATGAGGGAGGTGACTGGGACACAAATAGTTTGAATAATTTGAATAACCCCAGAGGGGAGTTCTGCCCTAGAAGAGTGAGGAATTTTGCGTAGGGAGCACGGTCATAGTAGGAGGCAGCATTTAACCTAGACCCAAGGCTGGCTGTGGAGGGAGGGACCTTACATGTTGAAGGGGCACAGAGGCATGGGCGCTGGGCAAATGAGTCTGTGCTGGGAGGAGGGAAGATACTTTTGGATACATGGGTGGAGTCAGGTTGGGTTGAATACCTAAGAAACTGGGACTATGTTGATTGCTACTGTATGTTTATGTGTGGGACCAAGTTTCTGGAATAGAGAAGGGAGGTCATACAAGGGTGACGAGTGGAAGAATGGGGAAATGGTGGAGGGGAAGCTCATGGTGAAGGAAAAGGCAAATGTGGAAAAAAAAGAATGGGGCCAACTGGAGGCCAGAGTGTCTAGGAAGAGACTCCATTGTGGAAAACCTGCTCCCCTTGTTAACCACCTCAGGTTCAAGCTGCTCACTGCTTGAAAGCCGGTATCTGAGAGGCAAGTGTTGGTAGGAAGGGAAAGGTTGCTCTGTTCAGAAAGTCAGCAGCTGAGGGAGAAGGTGGATTCATGGCCACAGGCCAGCTCCCCACTGCTGACCAGGGAGCAAGAGCTTTTTGAAAAAATGTTTATTTGTTTGTAAGTCAGATCTTGGCTGTGATGTGCGGGCTTCTCTGTAGTTGTGATGCGTGGCTTTTCTTGCCCTGGGGCATGTGGGATCTTAGTTCCCAAGGCAGGAATTGAACCCAGGCCCCCTGCATTGGAAGGCCAATTCTAAACTGCTGGACTACCAGGGAAGTCCCAGAATAAGAGCTTTCAAGGAGAGAGCCAGGAGGGAGGGAGGTGGCTATGTGCAGAACATCACAGCCAGCTCTGACGGTCATCTTGAGATTGGCCATGCGGTGGTCAGAGCATATCATCTTGTTTTAAGTATAGTTAATCTTCGGTTGCAGGGTTGGTTATTTCCCACATCCCTGAAGCCAGTTCTCAGAGTAATGTAAGATGGAGCAGTTTATGTGATGGCTATAGTCTGGCCGTCATGAAGCTAACTTTAACTTCTCCTACTTGGTGGGGGTTGTAGAATCTGCAAAACAGCTGAAAGGATATAGTTCAGAATACTAACACAAACCTAGCCCTTGAGGAGGAACTCAAAGTCCTTGACTTTAATGACTAAACTTTTAATATGTTGACTGCTTGACTGTTTTTCTTTGGTTCTGTAGTTTCTCATTTTTCAGATTAAGCTTATTCTTTGACTAAAGTGTTTCTTTCTTTATATGATTTTTTTTTAATACAACCATTTTTAAGGTCTTTATTGAATTTGTTACAATATTGCCTCTGTTTTGTGTTTTGGTTGTTTGACCACAAAGCATGTGGGATCTGAGCTCCCTGATGAGGAACTGGACATGCATCCCCTGCTTTGGGAGATAAAGACGTAACCACTGGATGCCAGGGAAGTCCCAACTGAAGTGTTTCTACAGACAAAGGGCAGGCTTCCCCTGTGGCTCAGCCATAAAGAATCTGCCTGCAATGCGGGAGACTTGGGTTCAATCTCTGCGTGGGGAAAATCCCCTGGAGAAAGAAATGGCAATACACTCCAGTATTCTCACCTGGGAAATCCCATGGACAGAGGACCCTGGTGGACTACAATTCATGGGGTCGAAGTCTCTAAGTTGACCATGACTTAGAGACTAAACAACAGCAGGCAAAAAGAGGCAGGCAGAAACCATGGCGATGGATGTGGAGAGCCTGACCTGGAAAGGCCCCGTAGGGTCCTTCACCCTTCCCCTACTCATGGAGAGGGGTTGTGAAGCGCTCTATTTGTGGATGGAGGGGTTAACACAAATCTTTATCTGATTCCTGTTTCATAGTACCAGCTCAACAATTATAGATTCAGGATTTAATTTTAATGAATTCTTACATCATACTGCTGGTGTGTAGGCTTCCTTCTACTTTGCTAAACATTTTTGAGTTGTGCAAATTTCTGACGGTGGTGAAATTTTAAAATGGTAAAGCTGGAGAAATGTCTGTGGTTATTGGGTGGAAAGTTCACAAAGCCTTATTTAATATCCAGTGTTCTCTAACTTAAAGGATTGGGCAACAATTCTTGTCATCTTAGAAGGTAAAAGTGAGGCTTGTTTCTTTCTTTCTTTTTTTTAAAACAAAAACAAATAGACAAACCTGTTTGTGGGACTTGCTCCATGTAGGTGGAACACGTGAAGTCCTTGTTAGGAGAGACATTCCAGACAGAGTGAAATAGTCTGAACTGAGCTCACACACTATGCTTTCCAAAGGAAACTCAAATCTGCACCTTGCTACCGAGAGAGAGGGCTTATCAGTCACTCCATGAGTCAGCCAGGCTGCTCCACATACTAATTACCTAACATGAAGCAACAAATCGGGAGTAGGCCAGGGGTCACGGTGCTCATGCCTGAGTAATGCCTACTGAGGGGCAGCATGAAGCTGAGTGCATTCTCCTCCCTCAGCCTTTCCTATCTCAGTGTCCCCGTGACGTGAGGCTGACAAAGTGGTTTACCCAGGGCCCTACAGGGATCAAGGATGGGCAACCTCCAGGAGGTGGGCTGTGCCCTTTGAGCTCACAGGGCAGGCCAGAAGTCTCCTCTGTCCAGTCCTGCCTCTTCTTGGCACTCACACGAGAATTTTGTGACATCCCTCTGCACCTCCTAAATGGTAATTACAGACGTGAGTCTACACACGATTGCCTTGGCAAGATGCACGGCAACCCCCACCGATGGAGCTGCCTCTACTGAAAAGGTAGGGAGTCAGGGCAGAACACAATTGTGCAACCCTAACCTCACCCATTGTTTCCACCAAGAATGATTTGTTACTTAGCGCCCAAAGCCATTAGTCCTAGCTCAGAAACAGTACATTGAAATCGTCCATGAACCCAATCTAGTCCACCAGGCTTTCAAACATGAGTTCATTTGAATAGAACCATGCATATGTTTGTTGAAAATAGTTTATGCAAGAGTTGTGTTAGGGAATAAACAGCTCAAATATTTATTTGTGGCCAAGGATATTATCTGGGCAGAGGAGGTGGGTGGTAGGTGTGATGCTCTGAGAATTAGTTAACTAGCATTACCATTTTCCCTCCCTGCACATGTCTAAGCAGGAGAGCCCTAGACCAAGTGAGTGGCTGCTTGGGAAATGCCTCTCACTTGCTGCTCAGCACAGTTCTCACAATAGAGGCTTCACGGCCTGATGAGTGCCTCAGCCCTTCCTCTAGGCACCCCACTCCAGTGGCCCTGTTTCCTAGGTCCCTTGGAGAGCTGTCAAAAGATATCCCCCAAGCTAGTGAGTGATTTGGTATTTTAAGAAAGTCAGCCAGGTGACTCATGAGGTTTAGAGGAACCTGATCATTTGGTCAGTGAGTAGGGGACGGTTTGATGAGCAGCGGAAAGTCTGATTTTTCTACTAAATGCAGATATGGTCAAGTGGATACAATTTTGGGAGAAGGTGTAGAGAGGAAAAAAGCCGATTCTAATAAAAAAGTCTAGATCCCAAGAAAAGAAGCTTGGGCAAAGATGTGGAATGGCTTGAAAAGCCCTGAATCTGCTAATAAGCATCCATGAATGGGATGCAAGAAGAGAAACTCAAGCAGGTAAATTTGAGGATGATATGGGGCACAATCTTACAGGTCATATTATAGAGTTTCTGTTTCATCTACTGTGTGCTGAGGAGCCATCAGAGCATTTAAGTGAATAACTAGATCGGATTTTCATCTGAGCAAGAGCATTCTGACTGATAAGTCCCACAGGCACTGCAGACAGAGGGGCAAAAACGGCTTCAGGAGAACAGAGAGAGGCTATAGCAGTGCCCCAGGTAAGGGTGGTCTGCACTTTGATCACAGCTGAGTGTAGAGAGAAGTGACCTGGAGATGTATTCTGGAGAGGAAATCCACAGGACTAGCTATCAGGAGGGAGAGAAAAGGAAGAACAAAAATGATCGTTTTGCTTGAGCACCAGCTGGGGTTATGTATTTATTGAGATGGTAAAGACTGGGAAGGTAGGAGTTTGTATGCTCAAGGTGGAAGGAGAGAAAAAAAGAAAAAAAAAACAAAACCTTGGAACACTTATAGGAAGTTTACAAGAGACTACACCTGGGGCAAGCCCAGAGAACAACTGAAGAACACAAATGCTCATGGTGGACCAGACACTGTACTCCCCAGCTTAAGATCCTCTCGCCTAAACCATCTGTTTTCACCAGGCTGTGCTTCTGAGTCACATGTGGGTCCTCCAGATGCAGGTGGCCTCCTAACTTAGCTCAGGGGCTGGAGCTCTGCACCCCACCACAGGACACAGAATTGACCCTCAGCAGACTGGTCACATACGGGTGTTTATTGGGCTCTGTTTATACCTTCACATTTTTCTGTTTGCAAAGTAACATATACAGATTGTAAAAATTCACAGAATATAAAAAGCTTTTTTTTTTTTCCCCAGAAAGGTGTTTTAAAAAGGAAAATAATCTTAGAGACTCCCTCCCAGTTCCCCACCCCACCCCCACCCACGTCCATACCCATATTTATTCTTACTAGAGGGGTCTAGAGATTCCCTGGTGGCTCAGATGGTAAAGAATCCACTTGTAATGAGGGAGACCTCGGGTCAGTCCCTGGCTTGGAAAGATCCCCTGGAGGAGGGCATGGCAACCCATTCCAGTATTCTTGTCTGGAGAATATGGGCAGAGGAGCTTGGTGGGCTACAGTCCATGGGGTCACAAAGAGTCAGACATGACTGAGTGACTAAGCACAGCAGACAGGGATGTCTAACCGGCCAGACCTGGGATCTGAAGTGGTACATCCTTCCCTAACAGCGCCTGGCCTTGCCAGCAGGGAGCTGGACCCAGGGAAACACAAGTCACGCTGGGGGAAAGCTGAGATGGCCTGAAATTCCAAGAAGGTGCAGAAACTGCAGTGTCAGGAGGGGAAGGCTGCAAGCCTGTGCTGTCTGATTAGCCAACCCCCTCCACCCCCAAAAGGGCTCAGGGGGGTGAACCAGAAAGCCTGCAAATATTCTAACTGCTTACTTTTCAAAACCAACATTTCAATTATTTTAAAATAGACAATACATGTCCATGCAAAAATAAAGCATATTTCCAACATTTCAAAAAGTCAACAGGAAAAAGGAATTCTCCCTCCCAGCCCTGTTCCAAAGTCTCCCAGGGGAATCCCCGTGACCAGCCATCCTGTTTCTTTCCAGGAAGGGACTCGGCCCCTCCTTTCCACACTGATGAAGCATGTTTCTCCCCTGACCTACCTACCCTCCTCACCTGCCGTTAAGTCAAAGACCTTCCGTTTCTGTCCACTGGGCAGTGTGTGACCATCAGCAGGCACCCGGCTGCTTACTGGCTCTGCCCACAGTGGTGTCGACTAAGAACCTGGACAGACGGGCTCTTGGAGCTGTCAGGTTGTTGAGTGTGAGGGCTAGGGGGTTTAAATCTGTGCCAAAAATGTACGAATTTAATACCACGTGTTCTTGGTGATTTATGAGCAACTCCACCAATACACTGATTTCTGTTCTCTCTGTCTCTCTCTCTTTCCTCCTTTTCCTCCCAACTCCCCAATAGATCTTAAAACAAGTAGCATGAAAACCTGATTTGATATTTTTATCTTCAGGCTGATCCATAGTAGAGATTTTGCCAAGAAGTTTGCTGCTGCATTTATTTGTTGCACAAATATGTATTAAGAGCCTAGTTTGTGTCAGGCTGAGTGTCACAGGGGAACCCCATTCACACAAGTCTATCAATCATGCTCTCTCTTTCCTCCTTTTCCTCCCAACTCCCCAATAGATCTTAAAACAAGTAGCATGAAAACCTGATTTGATATTTTTATCTTCAGGCTGATCCATAGTAGAGATTTTGCCAAGAAGTTTGCTGCTGCATTTATTTGTTGCACAAATATGTATTAAGAGCCTAGTTTGTGTCAGGCTGAGTGTCACAGAGGGAACCCCATTCACACAAGTCTATCAATCATGCTCCCTGGCTTCACAGAGCCTACAGACTAGTAACGGAGTTCATGCTCACTCAGTCACGTACGACTCTTTGTGACCCCATGGACTGTAGCCCGCCAGGCTTCTCTGTCCATGGGATTCTCCAGGCAAGAATACTGGAGTGGGCTGCCAATTCCTTCTCCAGGGGATCTTCCCGATCCAGAGATCAAACCCGAATCTCCTGCACTGGCAGGCAGATTCTTAACCACTGAGCAACCTGCTACTGCTGCTAAGTCACTTCAGTCGTGTCCAACTCTTGGTGAACCCATGGACTGCAGCCTACTAGGCTCCTCCATCCATGGGATTTTCCAGGCAAGAGTGTTGGAGTGGGGTGCCATTGCCTTCTCCATGAGCAACCTGGGAGGCCCATATATCTAGTCAGGGAGGCAGGCTTACAAACAGCTGTGTCAGTAAAGAGTGCTAAGTGCCATGGAGAGGAAACAAGGTACCAAGGGAGTGATAGCTGAGCAGCAAACAGACCAGGGAATCAGGGAAGGCTTTCCAGAGGAGGTGATATTTTAGACAAGATATGAAAAATAAGTAGTTAGTCAGGCAAGGTAGAGAGTATATTAGGAAGGGAGAACAGTAAGTACAGTGACTGGAAGACAGAAGATGGCCCACTGGGAGAAACAGAAAGAAGTGGCATTTGTGTGACTTCCCTGGTGGTCCAATGGATAAAAGTCCATGCTCCCATGGAGGAGGGTCGAGTCTGATCCTTGGTCAGGGAACTTACTTGCATACTGCAAGTAAGAAGCCTGCATGCCTCAATGAAGAACCCTCAAACTGCAATTAAAACCTGGCATAGCCAAAATAAATAAGTATATGCTTTTTAAAAGTTATCATTGAAAAAGATAGAAGAAATGGCATTTGCTAAATAGATGGGGAAACAATGGAAACAGTGACAGACTATTTTTGGAGGCTCCAAAATCACTGCAGATGGTGACTGAAGCCATGAAATTAGAAGACACTTGTTCCTTGAAAGAAAAGCTATGACCAACCTAGACAGCATATTAAAAAGCAGAGACATTACTCTGCCGACAAAGGTCTGTCTAGTCAAAGCTCTGTTTTTTCCAGTGGTCATGTATGGATGTGAGAGTTGGACTATAAAGCAAGTTGAGCACTGAAGAATTGATGCTTTTGAACTGTGGTGTTGGAGAGACTCTTGAGAGTCCCTTGGACTGCAAGGAGATCTAACCAGTCTATCCTAAAGGAAATCAGTCCTAAAGATTCATTGGAAGGGCTGATGCTGAAGCTGAAACTCCAATACTCTGGCCACCTGATGAAAAGAACTGACTCATTGAAAAAGACCCTGATCCTGGGAAAGATTGAAGGTGGGAGAAGAAGGGGACGACAGAGGATGAGACAGTCGGATGGCATCACTGACTCGATGGACATGAGTTTGAGTAAGTTCTGGGAGTTGGTGATGGACAGGGAAGTCTGGCATGCTACAGTCCATGAAGTTGCAAAGAGTCAGACTGAACTGAACTGAACTGAGATGAACATATTGGAGAAGTCCTTATGCTTTCCCAAATAATCCTGCTTGCATTCAATTTTCAGCTCTACCACTTAACTAGCTGTGTGACCCTAGGCAAGTTATTTAACCGCTCTGTACTTAGTTTCCTCGACTATAAAATAGATATTAATTGCACTATTTCATAGGATATAAATGAGACAGTGCATGCTAAGTTGCTTCAGTTGTGTCCAACTCTTTGGACTCCATTGACCGTAGCCCGCCAGGCTCCTCTGTCCATGGGATTCTTCAGGCAAGACTACTGGAGTGGGTTGCCACGCTTTTGTCCAAGGGATCTTCCTGACCTAGAGATCAACCCCATGTCTCTATGTTTCCTGCACTGACAGGTGGATTCTCTACCACTAGTGCCACCTGGGAAACCCAAATGAGACAGCATATAATATGAAAGAAAAAAAAAAAAGGTAAATGAGATGGTATTGGTGAAATGGCTTAGAACAGTACACGTGAGCACAGAATAAATCTCAGCTATTATTTAAGTTTGGTGTAGCTGGTCTGGTGACTGGGCGTGGGGGAAGGTGGGGGAGACTGAGAAAGAGGTGGGGGTGAGGAGGAGGACATCGGGCAGTTCTTGAAAGTCCTTTTAATTCATGATGAGAGGTTAGGCCTTTTCTCCCACAGGGGAACACATGCATTTGAGGAGCTAAAGAGAAACCATGATCACAAAAGGCCTGGGCAGTGCCTTGCTCAAAGGGCCAGCTTTTGGTGAGCCGCATCCAGTGCCTGCCATAGACAGAGGACAGGCTGAGAACCCTGATACCTGGCCTTGAACTCAAGCTCTATGGGGCAGGTATGGACCAGCAGCCTCACTTCTCTGGGTATGTGCTTTCAACTGAGAAAGGTTTTTTCAGTGACTAAATACGATGAGGGAATTCAGATGCCTCCTTTGGAGTACCCAGCACAAAAGCATACGTTCAGTGCTGACTGGTGCCTTTCCCCACGTTCTGCAAATAGTTCTTGAGTGTAATAGCTTCCGGGTTCTTATTCTACCCCCTTGAGCAAACCTAGCCAAGGCTTCCTCTTCATTGAGATCTCTGATCTGGCCAGATGCACCTTTCTGAGCATTCACTTACCCTACTTGGAACCACACTTTGGGGGAAAGGTTCTCTCCTGCAGTGTCTCCAGCCACTGGAGGAGTTCTGTGACACAGCCAACATTCCACCCCAACCACACTGATTTTATTTTGATTCGATGAAATATGCCAATTAGCACTTCTCTGGGAGAAGAGAGATGACAGATTGCACAAGCTATGCCGGAATGTGGAATGTTTTTAAACTCAGAAACAATGGACCTAGAAATTCGCCAGCAGTGCTCTCATCATTTTCACGAGTTACATTAACCCTGAAACGGCTTCCCTGCTGCCTCAGTCGATAAAGAATCTGCCTGAGACACAGGAGAGTCAGGTTCGATCCCTTGGTCAGGAAGATATCCTGCAGGAGGAAATGGCGACCCATTCGAGTATCCTTGTCTGAAAAATCCCGTGGACAGAGGGGCCTGGCAAGCTACAGTTCAAAGGTTGCAAAGAGTTGGACACGACTGAACACACACACACATACACATAACCCTGAAACATTTAGTGTTTCATTAGTTTATCTTCGGCACCCAGGATATATTTAATTCAGCAGTGACACAGACATTTGTTGAAGTCTTTCTCTGTGCCAGACCGTGGGCTACATGCCAAGAATATACAGATGAATGAGACTCGCAGATTCACTGAGCTAGAACACAAAGCACGTGAGAATATTGGAGTAGAGGTTTGAAGACAGTTCCAGGGAAGCCTAGAGGCAAGGTTGCGAGGGCCCATTTGCCTAGGTTGTACACTGCACCGCTCTGGGACTTCATTCACATAGACTAGAGCTTGGCAATTTTTCTCTGTTCAGGACCAGACAGTAAATATTTTATGTCTTATGGGCCACACTGTCTTTGCTGCAATTTTTCAATTCCGTCTGCTGTTGTAGCACAAAGGCAGCAGAGATAATATGTACACAGATGAGCTTGCCTAAATTCCAGTTAAGCTTTATTTATAGGCCCTGAATTTTGTACCATGAAACATTCTAATCTTTATTTCTTTTTGACCATTAAAAATGTAAAAATCACCTTAATTTGGGCAGTAATCAAAAACTGGTGGTGGGCTAGAATTGGGGTGTGGGCTGTACGTGGCTAATCCCTGATGGAGATTCCAATGAGAATGGTGTCCTCTATGGCTGTACACCATGGCAGCCCCGTCTCCACATATCCTGTTTGAAGGACTGTATGTGCAGAAGAGGTGGACATTTCAGGAGGAGGGGTGACATGCAGAGAGAACAACACAGCTGCACAGCGGGAAACAGAGAGGGCTGGGACCCAGACGGAAGCTGGAGATGGGCAGTGAAGGTCTCCAGGGCTACACCCAGCAGTTCGGGCGCTGCCCTTTGGGCAAAGGGAAATGGCTCAATTTTTTAGGCAGAAAATGACACAGTCTGAAATTGTATTTTAGGGACTGAAATGGAATATGGAAAGACCAGTTAGGAGGCATGCAAATCAGTCAGAGAAGAGAAGTTAAGGGCTTAAACAAGCAGAGGCAGGGGAGTTAGAGAGGAGAGAGATACTCAAAGATAAACTGGCTGCAAATAAAGATGCCATGTTTATCACCAGCCATCAGGGAAATGTATGTCAAAACCACAGTGAGATACCACTGCACACTCAGTGGGATGGCTATTCTTTAAAAAGACAGATAATAACAAGTGTTGGCATGGATATGGAGAAACTGGAACCCTCACACACTGCTGGTGGGGGTGCAAAATGGTGCAGCCACTTCGGGAAACTGTCTGGCAGCTCCTCACAAAGGAGGGCCATATGCCACTTTAACGTACTCCAGGAAAATGCAAAACATATGTCCACACAAAGAACTGATGCACTAACGTTCACAGAAGCATTATTCACAATAGTGGAAGGAACCCAAATGTCCACCAGCTGATACGTAGATAAATCAGTTCAGTTCAGTCGCTCAGTCATGTCTGACTCTTTGCGACCCCATTAATTGTAGCATGCCAGGCCTCCTTGTTCATTACCATCTCTCTGAGTTCACTCGGACTCATGTCCATCGAGTCCGTGATGCCATCCAGCCATCTCATCCTCGGTCATCCCGTTCTCCTCCCGCCCCCAATCCCTCCCAGCATCAGAGTCCTTTCCAATGAGTCAACTCTTCGATGAGGTGGCCAAAGTACTGGAGCTTCAGCTTTAGCATCATTCCTTCCAAAGAACACCCAGGGCTGATCTCCTTCAGAATGGACTGGTTGGATATCCTTGTAGTCCAAGGGACTCTCAAGAGTCTTCTCCAACACCACAGTTCAAAAGCATCAATTCTTCGGCACTCAGCCTTCTTCACAGTCCAACTCTCACATCCATACATGACCACAGGAAAAACCATAGCCTTGACTAGACGGACCTTAGTCGGCAAAGTAATGTCTCTGCTTTTGAATATACTGTCTAGGTTGGTCATAACTTTTCTTCCAAGGAG
>SJYC01066219.1:0-27857 GCA_006408675.1 Madoqua kirkii | reverse complement strand
ACTCAGCCTTCTTCACAGTCCAACTCTCACATCCATACATGACCACTAAAAAACCATATCCTTGACTAGACAGACCTTTGTTGGCAAAGTAATATCTCTGCTTTTGAATATACTATCTAGGTTGGTCATAACTTTTCTTCCAAGGAGTAAGCGTCTTCTAATTTCATGGCTGCAGTCACCATCTGCAGTGATTTTGGAGCCCCCCAAAATAAAGTCTGACACTATTTCCACTGTTTCCCCATCTATTTCCCATGAAGTGATGGGACCAGATGCCATGATCTTCGTTTTCTGAATGTTGAGCTTTAAGCCAACTTTTTCACTCTCCTCTTTCACTTTCATCAAGAGGCTTTTTAGTTCCTCTTCATTTTCTGCCATAAGGGTGGTTTCATCTGCATATATGAAGTTATTGATATTTCTCCTGGCAATCTTGATTGCAGCTTGTATTTCTTCCAGTCCAGCGTTTCTCTGGATGTACTCTGCATATAAGTTAAATAAGCAGGGTAACAATATATAGCCTTGACGTACTTCTTTAGATATGCAGTATATAATGGATTATATTTTTAAGAAGCTTTGAAATCTGTTTCATACATATTGGGCCCCATTTCAACTCTAAAATCAATTCAGGTAAAGAGTGTCTTGTAACATAATAAATATACAGTGAATTGTTTATGTGTATATTGCATCTCAATTTTTTTCTTATGGTGAAAGTGAAGTCTCTCAGTCGTGTCTGACTCTTTGGGACCCCATGGGCTGTAGCCTACCAGGCTCCTCTGTCCATGGGATTTTCCAGGTAATAGTCCTGGAGTGGACTGCCATTTCCTTCTCCAGGAGATCTTCCCAACCCAGGGATCGAACCCGGGTCTCCTGCATTGTAGATACACACTTTACCATCTGAGCCACCAGGGCTGTCAAATGGTGATTTGTTCAATTAGTGATAACGTAAGATGATACTGCAGGAATTGGCAACCCACTCCAGTATTCTTGCCTGGAGAATTTCATGGACAGAGGAGCATGGCGTGTTACAGTCCATGGGGTTGCAGAGTTGGACACACCTGAATGACTAACACACAAGATGATACTGAGTACTGATTTCACAGATTTAAGGCAACATGATTAATTTGTTAGAAAACTTGAACTTATCAGTAGTTTCTTAAAATTATGACATTCATCAGTTAGAATGCTTACTTTTCCCCAGTGTCATCTTAGTCAAGCTGCATAACCTGATTGAGCCTGTTTTCTTATTAAAATTAGGATTATAGTTTTATAAGGTTATTGTGAGGATCGCAAGTGAGTGGATCTTGAACTCTGCCTAGAAGAAGGAGCTCTGTGATTAGCTTTTCTTCTTCCAATAAGCCAAAGAGATAGTGAGATAAAGTATCAATGTATATTTCAGATGCTAAAAACAGAGTTTTAAAGTATTATATTTTATATAAGCAATAACCACATTTTTATAACTTCAGAGCAAATAGGATACAACAAATTTACCATATTTTATACTCCAATTAAGAACAATAGACACTAAGGTATATTATTATTTTTCTTTTTAAAGACATGTTCAGCAATCATGTTCACCCACAATTTCCATGGTTATGTAAATTGAATAAGCAATGAAAAATTGTTAAGAAAAGGTTTTAAGCAAAGACGTTTCAGAAAGTGAAGCAATGTTTTCAAATGATGTCACAGGATGGCTATTTGTCCTCTTAAGTGTAATTTTGTTCTTCCGCTCCCAAATTTAGCCTCCTTTTCCCTTATTTCCCCTTTTTACCCCAAACCTAATTATAGATTGGGGTGGTTTATGTTAGATAAATAAAAATAATCATAACTTCATTTTAATTTGCTCTTGATCACTTTGTTAGGGAATCTGATACTAGAATAAAGAATCTTGCTCCTAACCCTATCTTCAAGGTCTAACAAAATGCCTGGCACATGGTAGGCATTCAGAAATGTAGGATTGAGATGCATCTGGTATGTGCTGGTATGACCAGATTAAACACTGATACAGCTCAGAACTAGCAGTGGTGTGCATGCGTGCTAAGTTGGTTCAGTCATGTCCGATTCTTTGTAACCCCACGGACTGCAGCCCACCTGGCTCCTGTGTCCATGGATTCTCCAGGCAAGAGTACATGTCCTCCTCTAGGGGATCTTCCCAATCCTGGGATCAAGCCCACGTCTCTTAATATCTCTGACTTTTGCAGACGGGTCCTTTAACACTAGTACCACGGGAAGCCCCCTGAGCTAGCAATAAATAGCTATTACCCTGTGGCCCCTCCAGCATCCCTCCTATATTCCTGGCCCCTTACCTGTGGACATCCCTTGACCCTGGATTCAGTATTCAGGGAGTGGGATACTTTATAGGCCTCTCTCCAAACCTCTGGTCACCCTCAGCTCTGGTAGGCCAGTGCTTATGTTGCATTGTGATCTATCTTTAATATAACTCTTCAATTAAAAAAATATTCTATGTGTTGGTTTAATAATATCTACCAGCCAGATGGGCTTCCCTGGTGACTCAGTGGTAAAGAATCTTCCTGCAATTCAGAAGACACAGTTTCTACCCCTGGGTTGGGAAGATTCCCTGGAGGAGGAAATGACAATCCATTTCAGTTTTTTTGCCTGGAGAATCTCATGGACAGAGGAGTCTGTGGGCTATAGTCCATGGGGTCACAAAAAAATCAGACACGACTGAGCGACTAAACAATACAGCCCTGATATAATAAAAGTTGGGAAAAGTAGGCAGAGGATGAGAGGAGGATTCTGAGGAGGATGAGAGTGAAAAAAGAGGAAAGTTGAAAACAAAAGGAAGGTAGAAGACTCAGGTGACATAGAAGAGAACCAGGAGGAAACCCAATATAAGAAGATCCACCTGCAAGGATCTGTTTCTAACAGTCACCTTTCTCCTGTACACTCCATCGGTTCAGACCGTCTTCCCAGGACGGTGAGTGGAAAGTATATAGTACAGTCTAGAACTGTAATTATATTTGCAATGCTGACACCATTGTCTGACAAAATACTGTGCCAAACATTTCCCTTCTTTTGCCCTTGGTATTGGCTTACGTTAGGCAAAATAGCATTAGTCAGATTCATATCCAGCCTACGTGAAATCCTATTACAGTGCACTCCAAGGCAGGGGGAATCTGAATTGTTTCATTGTGCTTGTATTCCACTGTATTAAATACTGCTGAAAATCTGGTACTTGCGAATCTTTTGGTGTTTTGTTGAAAAGTCTTACACACTAGTTTAGAAAGACTTAAAGAACTACTGCTGAATGTGTGAACTGCTTTTGTTTGGATCAGAGCTAAGTTTTGAAAACTTTGCCCTGCTAAACTCCAGAAAAGTGAAAGGGAGTTCAATGGTCAGAAATGTTTGGGAAGTACATGTGTGTTAGAATATTCAATTTCTGAGAAGTCATGTATTTTTTTTTAATTAACTTTTTTAACAGCAAGTTTCTTCAAACCCGACTCTTGATTTTTTCATGGAACATCTAGCATGGGATAGGAAGTTTGAGAAATGCAAATGCTGGCACAGGGTATTTACTTTTGGATCTGTAGAGGATCTGCTGTGAATTTGGAGATGGGCCAGGCTGGAAAAACAAAGACAAATACGGCCCAGTGTTGTCCCTGAAAGGCTAGAGGAGGAGATACAAAGCAAATGATCTTACAGAGTTGTTTTGGTTTGTTTTTTAATTGTGGGAAAACAAGAGACAAAGCAACTGAGCAGGAAGGAAGGGAGGTTAGGACCATGTCTGGAAAATTTCCCTGATGATAAGTTTTGCTGTAGGAATATATTGGTGCAAAGGTCAGATATTGGAGATTTATAGAATAGCCAGAAAGAGAATAAGACGATCCTCTCATGCTTCCTCTTCTAAAATAATTTAAAATACACCCCGGTGATATTAATGCCTCCTATTTCAGGATGTTGGATATGTATTGACACGTCTTCCTTACAACAGGTCACTCTCATTTCAGATAGTTTCATGGAGGCGAGCAGTGGCCATGAAGATAATCTGCATTTGTTTTCCTTTTACACAAATACACACCCACAATTTGGGTCTCATTGGACATCTGCTTAGATCCTAGCTCTCTTTGCAGGGCTGGACAGGGATTTAGTAAATGTGCCGGGTTTCCCTGGTCGTGAACTTGTTTTTTCCTGTATCCAACATGCACACTGGCATGGCCTTTATTAACTAGTCATTCAGTGGATAGGCAGTGGAAATAGACGACTCCTTGATGTGGTTCCAAATGTTGCTGACTTTTTCAGCCTTAAAATCAACTGCCCCAAGATATCCAAATGTCTTTGGTGTGTTCCATACATACCAAATACACTAGGTGTGCAGCAGCACCATAACAAACGCTGAAGGGAAATGGTGTGTGTGTGTGTGTGTCACTATGTGTCTGTGTGTCTCTTCTAACTCCCGCCTCAGAAAAACAGATGGTGTGCCCTCCACTCTACCAGTCAATTCATATACATCATTTTATTTAAGTTTTATAAGAACTGTAACAGGAAGGTATTACAGGGTTTTTGCCATTTTTACTGGCGTGAAAACTGAAGAACAAAGAAGTTGGGGATTTATCCCAGGTAAGAGGTGGAGTGAGAAATAAAATAGTTGTGCTTCATTCCAAAGCCTAAAAACATCTTCCACTTCACCCACTACAATGCTAGAAGAATGGGATGACTAAGACATATTTTGTATTATTCTAAAATAATTCTAATTTAGGGTGCTAAATTGACAAGAGTTATTTTAACCAAGATGTATTAATACTTTCTTTTCCTAATAAAAGCAGCATAACATTACTTACATTGTTCCGAATGGTTCTAAACAGATTTCATCATTTCTTTACATTTCTCCTTTTCTATGATAAATACATTCTTTGAAATAATCAATCTGCTTCCTTTTGAATAAGGAGAAAATGGGCTAAAATTTAGGGTGGTACTTCAGTTCAGTTCAGTTCAGTTCAGTCACTCAGTCGTGTCCAACACTTTGCGACCCCATGAATCGCAGCACTGAAGGCTTTCTTATCTCTTCTTGCTATTCTTTGGAACTTTGCATTCAGATGCCTATATCTTTCCTTTTCTTTTGCTTTTTGCTTCTCTTCTTTTCACAGCTATTTGTAAGGCCTCCCCAGACAGCCATTTTGCTTTTTTGCATTTCTTTTCCATGGGGATGGTTTTGATCCCTGTCTCCTGTACAATGTCACGAACCTCCATCCATAGTTCATCAGATACTCTATCTATCAGATCTAGGCCCTTCAATCTATTTCTCACTTCCACTGTATAATCATGAGGGATTTGATTTAGGTCATCTGAATGTTCTAGCGGTTTTCCCTACTTTCTTCAATTTCAGTCTGAATTGGATAGTAAGGAGTTCATGATCTGAGCCACAGTCACCTCCTGGTCTTGTTTTTGTTGACTATAGAGAGCTTCTCCATCTTTGGCTGCAAAGAATATAATCAGTCTGATTTTGGTGTTGACCATCTGGTGATGTCCATGTGTAGAGTCTTCTCTTGTGTTGTTGGAAGAGGGTGTTTGCTATGACCAGTGCATTTTCTTGGCAAAATTCTATTAGCCTTTGCCCTGTTTCATTCCATATTCCAAGGCCAAATTTGCCTGTTACTCCAGGTGTTTCTTGACTTCCTACTTTTGCATTCCAGCCCCCTATAATGAAAAGGACATCTTTTTAAGTGTTAGTTCTAAAAGGTCTTGTAGGTCTTCATAGAACCGTTCAACTTCAGTTTCTTTAGTGTTACTGGTTGGGGCATAGACTTGGATTATCATGATATTGAATGGTTTGCCTTCGAGATGAACAGAGATCATTCTGTCGTTTCTGAGATTGCATCCAAGTACTGCATTTCAGACTCTTTTGTTGACCATGATGGCTACTCCATTTCTTCTGAGGGATTCCTGCCCGCAGTAGTAGATATAATGGTCATCTGAGTTAAAGGACAGCTCTAAGGCACTGTCAAAAGAGTGAGGAGTGGGTGGTTCCCCAGTGGCTGGGATGATCCTCCCACTCTTTAGCATATGAATTCACCCCAGTAGCAAAACTAACCAGGCTACATTCCATGGACAGAGCCCTTGCCCTAGGCAATGATCCACACTCTGAAAAGTGGCTTCTCTCTGAATCCTAACAAGTCCACCTCTTACTAATGGCTTTGTCTCTCAATGAATTTTTGCAATGAGACATCAGAGCCTGAGCTTCATTAGTTGCTGAAGCCAGGTATCCTGGGTTTGGCCAGGCTCGAGTCCCGGGAGAGAGCTGCAGGACAGGAGGAAAAAGCAGTGGGGAAACGTGCCAAAGAATCCCCTTTATAGTCTGCCAGAAAATCTGCTAAATTCCTGACCTGTGTTCACAGTTTTCATTGCCCTAATTCTTGGCACAGAGAAGAGTAAGGACAGAAGAACCCCCATCGGCTTGGGTAACAGCTACTGGGGCTCAGCAGATAGTGCCTTTGGGACATACCAAAGAGTAGCCTCTCCAGAGTCCATCAGTTACTCCCACTGCATCCCGCTTGTTCACTGGGTTGGGGAGGGGAGTGTTCAAGGAAACAAGCAACCAGAGATTGTAAAGGAATTAAGATTTTGTTAGGCATGTCCCTCCAGCCATAGGAGCGAGGACCTCCTTACCTTAACTGGAGGTCTCCTGGAAGCTGAGACTGAGCCTCGTGAGCTTTCTGCTGAGTTCATTTTTTGCTGTCCTGGTCTCCAGCAAGATGGGCCTCTTGTCAGTTCCTTTGCATTGGGTTTTCTTTGTGTTCTGCTTCTACCACAGAGCTTTCGTTGAGTTGGGCTCCTGCTGTGCTTGGCCTCTTCCTTGCAGGGGGCACGCCAAGGTTGTTTCAGCTAGGTTAAATCCGAGTCATGGCATGTCAAGCAAGTGTATGCTCCTCTGTTCTGTCACAATTTGGATGATATTTGGAGTGACGAACATTAAAGCCCTTGGTGCTTCACAGCTCTTGGGTCTTAGACAAACCATGTTATAGCTCTTAGGCAAATCAGTGTTACAGCTCTATTTTATTTAAAAGATATCAGGAGAATCCATCCTCAAAGCATGAGGGCATGCCAACTCAAAGACACAAAGAGAAGAGAGTGGAGGAGCGTGCCAGCGAGAGAGAGAGAGAAAGAGTGCATGCACGCAGGGGAGAGAGAGAGCCCTTTGGCTCCTCTTTTTATATGTTTTCCCCTCCCCTTGGGCCTGCCCTATGCAAACTGGGCTAGCCAAGAGTGCTGTTTGTTCTACCTGAAGTCCTCACTCCGGTCCTCGGACCTTTCTTTGTTCTATTTTAACAGGCTTTTCCCTTCCTTATCTTTTAGCCACCGCCATTTTGGACTCCTGTGCCGGGATCCAGCCCCGGTGAATCCAGGGAATTCAAAGCATGGACGGCGTTGGCGAGGAAAGATTTATTTATTTATTAATATAGAAATATAAGATTAGATTAGGAAGAAATAATGTAGAAGGAAAATTAAGTGGGGAAAGAAGGCTGAATAATGGCTTGCAGGGAAGACCAATAAAGTTCCAGACAAGGAACTTGCACAATCTACATGGGGCCACCAGTGCCTTCTTGAATATATAAGGGTGCCCCACCTTAGGCTCCCTTTCATGCGGGTCTTAAAAGCTGGGACAAGAAGTAGACTTGGCGAGCCATCCTTGTCCAGATGGGAATTCAGCCTGAAATTAGAGTGAAGAGGAGAGGGAAGAAGAGGGAGAAAAGGAGCAAGAGAGAGACATGAAAGAGCCAGATTCCTAAGAAACTAGGCCGAGAGACTAGTCTGAGAAATTGGTCCATCCTTTATTGTTCAGAAGGCTTTTTATACTCTTGATAATACATAGAGATCAATGGGTAACACAAAGTTATGCAGCGTTAGCAGCCCAGATTCTTATCAAAACCAGGCTTTTCTCTCTGCATACCTAGTTGTATACACAAGTCTTAGGTGATTTACATCATCTTCTGGCCAAAAAGGGCCAATTAACATTTTACAGCCTTTTTTTCTAATAAGGGTTTGTCAACCAGAAGACTTATTTGTATGGATCTTCCCAAAGTCTGGTGCCACTCTCAGAAAGCACTAAATAAAATTACATTCTTACATAGCAAAGATACAGCAACTTATAACAAGTAAAAGGAGTACAGTGATTTGTAACAAAAGAAAAGGAATTAACTCAAAATCTAGTGTTGCCAACATCAAAACTACTATATATCTTTTTCCATATCCTGATTACATTGATTAACATCCTCTTTATCTTTAAAAGATAAAGAATATGGAGGTCTGGAAGCAATCCTTGAGTCAACAGTGAAAACCTGTCACCAAGATGATTTTTAACTCTTTAGAAAAGGCTCTGTATCTTTAAGATGCTTTTAAGCTTTGTGCCTCTCACGGTTGGGGGGCTGTAAGCAATTCACAAGCTGTAAGTCTGGGGAACCTGTTAGGCTATCTAAAGAGCTATCAGAGGAGGGTTAACTGAAACATCCCTTGCAAATGCAGAAGACTAAATCCCTGATTTGACTTTTTCCCAGAGAATATCAGAAGAGTGGAAAAGCAGACTACAGAGGCCGGCAGATTCTTATGGGGGGGGGGGGGTGTGGATGCTCAGGAAATTCCAGGGGGAACTCCTGAAACCTGATCACGTCCTTGCGTTTGTCAGGCTTCCTTCCGCATGACCTTGTCACAGGCGAGATTCCTCATGCTGGCTCCGGGCACTCCTGTTTCCTGTTCTAACTACCTAATAGGAACCTGGAATGTTAGGTCCATGAATCAAGGTAAATTGAAAGTGGCCAAACAGGAGATGGCAAGAGTGAACATTGACATTTTAGGAACCAGTGAACTAAAATGAAACAAAATGGGCAAATTTAACCAGATGACCATTATATCTACTATTGTGGGCAGGAATCCCATAGAAGAAATGGAGTAATTCTCACAATGAACAAAAGGGTCCAAAGTGCAGTACTTAGGTGCAGTCTCAAAAATGACAGAATGATCTCTGTTCATGTCCAAGGCAAATCATTCAATATCAAAGTAATCAAATCTATGTCCCAACCAATAATGCGAAAGGTGAAGTTGAATGGCTCTATGATGACCTACAAGATCTTCTAGAACTAACACCAAAAAAAGATATCTTTTTCATCATAGGGGACTGGAATGTAAAAGGAGGAAGTCAAGAGATACCTGGAGTAACGGGCAAGTTTGCTCTTGGAGTACAAAATGAAGGAGAGCAAAGGCTGACAGAGTTTTGCACTAGTCATAGCAAACACCCTCTCCCAACAACACAAGAGATGACTCTACACACAGACATCACCAGGTGGTCAATACCAAAATCAGAATGAAGATGGAGCTGCTGCAGCTGAAGATGGAGAAGTCTTCTACAACCAGCAAAATCAAGATTGGGAGCTAACTGTGGCTCAGATCATGAACTTCATAGTGCAAAATTCAGACTTAAATTGAAGAAAGCAGGGAAAACCACTAGGCTATTCAGGTATGACCTAAATCAAATCCCTTACAATTATACAGTGAAAGAGACAAATAGATTCAAGGAATTAGATTTGATAGATAGGTGCCTGGAAACCATGGACGGAGGTTTGTGACATTGTACAGGAGGCGGTGATCAAGACCATCCCCAAGAAAAGGAAATACAAAAAGGCAAAATGGTTGTCTGAGGAGGCCTTACTAATAGCTGAGGAAAAAAGAGAAATGAAAGGCAAAGGAATAAAGGAAAGATACACCCATCTGAATGCAGAGTTTCAAAGAATAGCAAGGAGAGATAAGTAAGCCTTCCTAAGTGATCAGTGCAAAGAAATAGAGAAAATCAATAGAATGGGAAAGACTAGAGATCTCTTCAAGAAAACTAGAGATACAAACGGGACATTTCATGCAAAGATGGGCATGATAATGGACAGAAATGGTATGGACCTAACCGAAGCAGAAGATATTAAGAAGAGGTGGCAAGTATACACAGAAGAACTATACAAAAAAGATCTTAGTGACTCAGATAACCACAATCATGTGATCACTCACCTAAAGCCAGACATCTTGGAATGCAAAATCAAGTGGGCCTTACTGAGAAAGTCATTTCCTAGGCAGGTTGATAAGAAGTCTAGGGGTCTCCAAGGAGAGAGGGGTCTGGAATTCTCAAGGAGGAAGAAAGAACAAACTTTTTTTCCTTCTCTACATTCCTTAGGATTATATAACAATAATGTATCCTGCCTGAGGACAGTCTCTGAATTAAACTTTCTGGCTAATTCTGTTATCTTAAAATGTAAATTATGGGAGTAGGTCTGGTGAGGTCTTTACAACCTCCAGACATTGTTTGGATTCATTAGAGAGTATGTAACTTCATTGCTAACACTAACAAGGGGGTACTCTTTCTGCCCCCTTCTGATGTCTATGCCAGAAGCTTTATCTATTTCTTTTATACTTTAATAAAATTTTATTACACAAAAGCTCTGAGCGATCAAGCCTTGTCTCTGGACCCGGGTTGAATTCTTCTCCTCCAGGGGCCAAGAATCCCAGCGTTGTGATTCAACAACAACCTTTCATAAGGAACTATCACTATGAACAAAGCTAGTGGAAGCGGTGGAATTCCAGGCAAGCTATTTCAATCCTAAAAGATAATGCTGTTAAAGTGCTGTACTCAATATGCCAGAAAATTTGGAAAACTCAGCAGTGACCTCAGGACTGGAAAAGGTCAGTTTTTATTCCAATCGTCACTTTGCTTATTTAAATTATATGCAGAGTACATCATGAGAAATGATGGCTGGGTGAAGCTCAATCTGGAATAAAGACTGCTGGGAAAAATATCAATAATCTCAGATATGCATATGACACCATCTTTATGGGAAAGTGAAGAGGAACTAAAGAGCCTATTGGTGAAAGGGAAAGAGAAAAGTGAAAAATCTGGCTTAAAACTCAACATGCAAAAAATGAAAATCATAGTTCACAGTCCCATCACTTCATGTCAAACAGATGGGTAAACAATGATAGACTTTATTTTCTTGGGCTCCAAAATCACTGTAGATGATGACTGCAGCCATGAAACGTCAGCTGGAGAAACGTCCATATTAGAAGGTTAAAGTATATTCTAAGAGCACAGGCCCATTTGAGAGGCAAATTGAGTTACCTCTCTTGAGCTCATCCTACTACTAGAGGCCTAGGACTCTCAGCTTCCCCAGATTCTTCTCCCTGCACCCCCTATCATCATCATTTCTCAGGAGGCAGGATAGGTGGTCCAGTATTCTCATCTCTTTAAGGATTTTCCACAGTTTGTTGTGATCCACATAGTCAAAGGTTTTAGCATAGTCAATGAAGCAGAAGTAGATGTTTTTCTGGAATTCTCTTGCTTTTTCTATGATCCAGTGGATGTTGGCAATTTGTCCTCTGCCTTTTCTAAATCCAACTTAAACAACTAATCTCAGATATGCAGATGACAGCACCCTTATGGCAGAAAGCAGAGAGGAACTAAAGAGCTTCTTGATGAAAGTGAAAGAAGAGAGTGAAAAAGCTGGCTTAACACTCAACACAAAAAAACTAAGATCATGGCATCTGGTCCCATCACTTCATGGGAAATAGATGGGGAAACAGTGACAGACTTTATTTTCTTGAGCTCCAAAATCACTGCAGATGGTGATTGTAGCTATGAAATTAAAAGGTGCTTGCTCCTTGGAGGAAAAGCTATGACCAACCTAGACACTATATTAAAAAGCAGAGACATTACTTTGCCAACAAAGTGCTATCTAGTCAAAGCAATGATTTTTCCAGTAGTCATGTATGGATATGACAGTTGGACTATAAAGAAAGCTGAGCACTGAAGAATTGATGCTTTTGAACTATGGTGTTAGAGAACACTCCTGAGAGTCCCTTGGACTGCAAGGAGATCAAACCAGTCAATCCTAAAGGAAATCAGTCCTGAATATTCGTTGGAAGGACTGACGCTGAAGCTGAAGCTCCAATACTTTAGGCAAGAACTGACTCTTTGGAAAAGACCCTTATGCTTGGAAAGATTGAAGGCAGGAGGAAAAGGGGACAATAGAGGTTAGCTGGTTGGATGGTATCACAGACTCTATGGACATGAGTTTAAGCAAGCTCTGGGAGTTGGTAATGGGCAGGGAAACCTGGTGTGCTGTGGTCCATGGCATCACAAAGAGTAAGACACAACTGAGCAACTGAACTGATTGAACTGAAAGTCCTCTTGTGAGCAGCCTGGCAGGCTACAGTGCATGCAGTCACAGAATCAGACATAACTGAGCAACTGGGCACACAGTGTCTTCCTGCACTCCTCTCCACAAGGAGATGTGGACTTGAACCATGTTTCCACATTATGTCCAAAGAGTTCTCAAGAGAGTACACTGTTCTCATCAGCCAAATTTGATTCCTTAGTTCAGTTCAGTTCAATCGTTCAGTCGTGTCCAACTCTTGCAACTCCATGAATTGCAGCAAGCCAGGCCTCCCTGTCCGTCACCAACTCCTGGAGTTCACCCAAACTCATGTCCATTGAGTTGGTGATGCCATCTAGCCATCTCATCCTCTGTCATGCCCTTCTCTTCCTGCACCCAATCCCTCCCAGCATCAGAGTCTTTTCCAATGAGTTAGCTGTTTGCATCAGGTGGCCAAAGTATTGGAGTTTCAGCTTTAACATCATTCCTTCCAAATAAATCCCAGAGCTGGTCTCCTTTGGAATGAACTGGCTGGATCTCCTTGCAGTCCAAGGGACTCTCAAGAGTCTTCTCCAACACCACAGTTCAAAAGCATCAATTCTTCGGCTTTCTTCACAGTCCAACTCTTCCTACTTGTAATTCTACTTAGACTTTCTTTTTCTTCATCATTCAACCTTGGTAAAAGTGTTAGTTGCTCACTCCTTTCTGACTCTGTGACCCTTATGAACTGTAGCCCACCAGGCTTCTCTGTCCATGGAGTTCTCCAGGCAAGAATACTGGAGTGGGTAGCCATTCCCTTTTCAATGGGATTTTCTCAAGTCAGAGATCAAACCTGGGTTTCCTGCATTGCAGGCAGATTCTTTAACATCTGAGCCACCAGGGAAGCTTTTGATCACTGATTCAGTTTCTCTACTTATAATTCTGCTGAGAATTTCTTTTTCTTCATCATTCAGTCTTGGTGGAGTGGAGTGTTAGTTGCTCATTCATGTCTGACTCTTTGTGACCCTGTGCACTGTAGCCCACCAGGCTCCTCTGTCCATGGAATTTTTCCAAGCAGGAATACTGAAGTGGATTACCATCCATTTTTTCTGTGTTATCCAATTAGATGGCATATAATTGTTCATAGTCATTTTGTAATTTTATTTCTAAGGCATTTATTGCAATGCCTCATCTTTAATTTCTGATTTCAGTTATCTTTATTTTTATTAGTTAGCCAGCTAAAGGCTGATTGTTTTTTTTAATCTCAAAATAATCAACTCTTAGTGTTAATTATATTTTTTCTTCTGTTTTTATTATTATTATTGTTTTGTTTTGTTTTGTTTTACTTTACAATACTGTATTGGTTTTGCCATACAGTGACATGAATCTGCCATGGGTGTACATGAGTTCCCAATACTGAAACCCCCTCCCAGCATCCTCCACATATCATCTCTCTGGGTCATCCCAGTGCACCAGCCTCAAGCATCCTGTTTCGTGTATCGAGCCTAGGCTGGTGATACATTTCTTTGTTTTTCTATTCTCTATTTGAATTATATCTACTCAAATTTGTATTATTTCCTTCCTCTGCTAAATTCAGATTTAGGTTTTTGTGTTTTGTTTGTTTGTTTGTTTTTTGATATGTGCATTTTCCATGTTGATTTGAGATACTTTTTTTTTTCTAATTGCAGACATTATTACCACTATAAATTTCCCTTATTACTGCTTTTATTACTTGCCATACATTTTGGTATGCTATTCATTTTCATATATCTCAAAATATGTTCTAATTGCTTTTTTATTTCTTACTTGACCAATGGTGTTTAATTTCCATATATTTTTATATTTTTGTTTTTCTTTTGTTATTGATAACATTTCATTCCATTGTGGTTGTAGAAAGTACTTTGTATAATCAGTTTTCTTAAATTTGGTAAAACATTTTTGTGTTCTAATCAGGTATTGTCTTGCGAAATCTTACTGTGCATTTTAAAATGTGTTCTGTTGTGGATGGATTATTCTGTATATGCCCATTAGTTCCAATTGGTATAATATTGTTCAAGTCCTCTCTTTACTTCCTGACACTTCCTACCTGGTTGTTCTATCCATTATTAAAAATGAGATATTGGAATCTCCTAGTATTATTAGTACTATCCCCTAGTGTGTGTGCTATATGTATGTCTGTTTTAGTCATTCAGTCATGACCAACTCTGCGATCCCATGGACTAGAGCCCATCAGGCTCCTCTGTCTATGGGATGCTCCAGGCAAGAGTACTGGAGTGGAATGCCATGCCTTCTTCCAGGCGATCTTTGCAACCCAGGGATCGAACCGAGGCTTCTGCATTGTAGGTAGATTCTCTACCATTTAAACCACCAGAGAAACCCCTAATACTTATTTTTCTTTACAGATTGTCAATATTTGCTAAATATATTTGAGTGCATTGATGATAGATGAATATATATTTTAATTGCCATGATTTTTGCATTTAACATGAAATAATGCTCTCTGTTAAGTCAGAGGTAGCTATTAACACATTGTTGTGCTATGTTTCTCTTTATTTCTGAAAACATCAATTCAGTCAGTTCAGTCGCTCAGTGGTGTCCAACTCTTTGCGACCCCGTGAATCGCAGCATACCAGGCTTCCCTGTCCATCACCAGCTGCCGGAGTACACTCAGACTCACGTTCATCGAGTGATGCCATCCAGCCATCTCATTCTCCATCGTCCCCTTCTCCTCCTGCCCTCAATCCCACCCAGCATAAAAGTCTTTTCCAGTGAGTCAACTCTTCACATGAGGTGGCCAAAGTACTAGAGTTTCGGCTTTAGTGTCATTCCTTCCAAAGAAATCCCAGGGTGATCTTCATATGGACTGGTTGGATCTCCTTGCAGTCCCAGGGACTCTCAAGAGTCTTCTCCAACACCACAACTCAAAAGCATCAATTCTTGGGTGCTCAGCCTTCACAGTCCAAATCTCACATCCATACCTGACCACAGGAAAAACCATACCCTTGACTAAATGGACCTTAGTCAGCAAAATAATGTCTCTGTTTTTGAATATACTACTTAGGTTGGTCGTAACTTTTTTTCCAAGGAGTAAGTGGCTTTTAATTTCATGGCTGCAATCACCATCTGCAGTGATTTTGGAGCCAAAAAAAATTGTCTAACACTGTTTCCACTGTTTGCCCATCTATTTCCCATGGAGTGATGGGACCAGATGTCAGGATCTTCATTTTCTGAATGTTGAGCTTTAAGCCAACTTTTTCACTCTCCTCTTTCACTTTCATCAAGAGGCTTTTTAGTTCCTCTTCACTTTCTGCCATAAGGGTGGTGTCATCTGCATATGTGAGGTTATTGATATTTCTCCCAGCAATCTTGATTCCAGCTTGTGTTTCTTCCAGTCCAGCGTTTCTCATGATGTACTCTGCATATAAGTTAAATAAACAGGGTGACAATATACAGCCTTGACATACTCCTTTTCCTATTTGGAACGAGTCTGTTGTTCCACGTCTAGTTCCAACTCTTGCTTCCTGGCCTGCATACAGATTTCTCAAGAGGCAGGTTAGGTGATCTAGTATTCCCGTCTTTCTCAGAATTTTCCACAGTGTATTGTGATCCACACAGTCAAAGGCTTTGGCATAGTCAATAAAGCAGAAATAGATGTTTTTCTGGAACTCTCTTGCTTTTTCCATGATCCAGTGGATGTTGGCAATTTGATCTCTGGTTCCTCTGCCTTTTCTAAAACCAGCTTGAACATCAGGAAGTTCACAGTTCACATATTGCTGGAGCATAGCTTGGAGAATTTTGAGCATTACTTTACTATTGTGTGAGATGAATGCAATTGTGCGGTAGTTTGAGCAGTCTTTGTTATTACCTTTCTTTGGGATTGGAATGCAAATTGACTTTTTCCAGTCCTATGGCCACTGCTGAGTTTTCCAAATGTGCTGCCATATTGAATGCAGCACTTTCACAGCATCTTTCAGGATTTGAAATAGCTTTACTGGAATTCCATTACCTGCACTAGCTTTGTTCGTAGTGATGCTTTCTAAGGTCCACTTGACTTCACTTTCCAAGTTGTCTGATTCTAGATTGGAACTCTCTTGCTTTTTCCATGATCCAGTGGATGTTGGCAATTTGATCTCTGGTTCCTCTGCCTTTTCTAAAACCAGCTTGAACATCAGGGAGTTCACGGTTCACGTATTGCGGGAGCCTGACTTATAGAATTTTGAGCATTACTTTACTAGTGTGTGAGATGAGTGCAATTGTGTGGTAGTTTGAACATTCTTTGGCATTGCCTTCCTTTGGAACTGGAATGAAAACTGACCTTTTCCGGTCCTGTAGCCACTGCTGAGTTTTCCAAATTTGCTAGCATACTGAGTGCAGCACTTTCACAGCATCATCTTTTAGGATCTGAAATAGCTCAACTGGAATTCCATTACCTCCACTAGCTTTGTTCATAGTGATTGATGTTTTCTAAGGCCCATTTGACTTCACATTCCAGGATGTCTGGCTCTAGGTGAGTGATCACACCGTTGTGATTATCTGGGTCGTGAAGCTCTTTTTTGTATAGTTCTTCTGTGTATTCTTGCCACTTCTTCTTAATATATGCTTCTGTTAGGTCCATACCATTTCTGTCCTTTGTCGAGCCCATCTTTGCATAAAATGTTCCCTTGGTATCTCTAGTTTTCTACTAAGCCAAATACCCCTGCTCTTACATGTCTCACACTTTAGTTATCAGATCAGAGGTCAAGCCCTGGCCCTACACCTCCTATAGAATGCTCTAAATCGATGGGAGACTAAATAAATGTTGCACACCAGTTGTGTCCAAGTAAAGTCACTATATATAGGCAATCTTTGAGATATGAGTTTCATTCCCACCCGCTGTAACAGAGCAAATATCACAATAAAGCAAGTCAGCACAACAGTTAGATGACCATCATAAACAATAAATCTATAAACAAATGCTGGAGAGGATATGGAGAAAAGGGAACCCTCTTGCACTGTTGGTGAGAATGAAAATTGAAATTTCCACTCTGGACAACAGTATGGATATTATTTTAAAACTAGGAATAAAACTATCATATGACCCAGCAACCCCACTACTAGGCATATACCTTCAGCAAACCATAATTGAAAAAGACACTTGTATCCCAATGTTCACTGCAGCACTATTTACAATTGCTAGGACAAGGAACCACCCTAGATGTCCATCAACAGATGAATGGATAAAGAAATTGTACATATACACAATAGAATATTACTCAGCTATAAAAAGGAACACATTTGAATCAGTTCTAATGAGGTGGATGAATCTAGAGCTTATTATACAGAGTGGAGTAAGTCAGAAAGAGAAAGACAAATATCATAATTTAATGCATATATAGGCAATCTAGAAAGATAGTACAGATGGTCCTATTTGCAGGGCAGCAAAGCAGACATAAACATGAACAGACTTACAGTACAGCAGGGAAGGGAAAGGGTGGGATGACTTGAGAAAGTAACATTGAAACATGCACATTACCATATGTAAAATAGATAGCCAGTGGGAACTTGCTGTATGAGTACCAACCTAAAGCTGGTACTCTGTACTCTGACAACTTAGAGTGGTGGAATGGGAAGGAAGGTAGGAGGACAGTTCAAGAGGATGTCTGCATAAACCTATGGCTGATTTATGTTGATGTATGGCAGAAACAATCACAACATTGTAAAGTAATTATTACTTTAATTACTTGAGTAATTATTACTCAATTATAACTGAGTGATTATTACTCAAATTAGAAATATTTTTAAAAGTCACATGATTTCTTTTTTGGTTTTCTACTGCACATAAAATTTATGAGTATTCTATTAGGTGTGTAATTACTAATTAAGTATGCAATAGTATTATATTTTTAAAATCAATGTATATAGCTGAATTGTTAAACACTGCTAAAAAGTGCTAACCTTCATCCAAGCCTTCAACAAGTCATAATCCTTTGCAGATGGAGAGTCTTGACTGCCAGAGTCCAGCTCCAGCAGCCAGGAATTCAACCTGAAGAGATGAGCGATGTCGGCGAGAAACTGAGGTAGCCTCTCAGTTTTCTTGGACTGCCTGTTTATTTCAAGCTTATGATTCTTTTATACTTTTACAAAAGCATTAGTTCAGAGATTTGATATTTTCAGTTCCCACTGACCCAGATTTGTTGTCTCCATAAATCATCGTTGCCCCTCAAAAGGAGTTTCTGCCTCAGCGATTCTCTTATCTAATTTTTCTCATGTGTCCTTGTAAATACACTGTAACTCATGCTAATGTCTGGGCTGCATACCACATTCCTCAGTTTATTTCTTATCTTTCTAAGTCCTGTTTGCCCCTAGTATCCTAAGCTCACTCTCTCTTAAAAAGGCTTCTAGCTATAATGTCTCTAAAAATTCTTAACTTCTATAAGCTATAGTAAAATATGCTAACTTTACAACATTCCTTAAATCTTTAACTTCTAACTATTTTAATTATTTCTAAGCCCTAAATTCAGTAAACTCCTTTGCCATGAACATTTTCCTCACAAATAGGCCTCAGATAGCAATCCCTCCCATGGCCTCAAGCTGCGGCCTATGTGCTCATCCTGGAACACTCTAAGTCCTTAAACAAATGTCAATGATTAACTTTATGAATTATTCTCTGAAGGCTTTGTGCCTTCTCATGCTCCTCTCAAGAACAATAAACACCTTAATATTCCTTTTCAGTCAACTCAGCCGAGGAGAGGAGAAAACAAGTCAGAATCACAAGGCCTGACTCCATCCCGGGTCCATGCCTGCGGAATGAAGAGAGGGGTCTGGGGCCATGCCTCCATTTTGTCAGTAATGCCTAACGTGGCTCCTGACACTTGACTATTTAGCGCTGATGGCTGCCAACTGATCTGGGTGGCGTTGGCTGAAAGTTGGGGTAGCTGTGACAGTTTCTTAATATAAGGCAATAATAAAGTTTGCTCCATCAGCTGACTCTTACTTTCATGAACAGTTTCTCTACAGCTTGCAATGCTGTTTGATAGCATTTTACTCAAAGTAGATCTTGTTTTAAAAAGACCACTAAAAAGAATCAGCCTGTCTTTTGAAAATTTGAAGTCAGGCAATGATTTCTCCTCTTTAGCTATGAAAGTCCTAGCAGGCATCTTCTTCCAGTAGAAGCCTCTTTCATCTACACTGAAAATCTGTTTTGAGGAACCACAGTATTAATTATCTTAGCTAGATTCTCTGGTAAAAAGAATCAGCCTGTCTTTTGAAAATTTGAAGTCAGGCAATGATTTCTCCTCTTTAGCTATGAAAGTCCTAGCAGGCATCTTCTTCCAGTAGAAGCCTCTTTCATCTACACTGAAAATCTGTTTTGAGGAACCACAGTATTAATTATCTTAGCTAGATTCTCTGGATAACTGTGCAGCTCTTATAAATATCAGCACTTACAGATTCATCTTGCACTTTCATGTTATGGGGATGACTTCTTAGCTTAAACCTCAGGAACAACCTCTGCCAACTTCACACTTTTCCTCTGCAGCTTTCTGACCTGTTTCAGCCTTCATAGAGTCAAAAAGAGTAGGACCTTCCCCTGGACTGGGCTTTGGTTTAAGGGAATGTGGTAACTAGCTAAGATAATTAAAATTTTCTGCATATCAGCAATAATGCTGTTTCACTTTTTTTTTTTAATCACTCATGTGTTCACTGGTGTAGTACTTATCATTTCCTTCAAGAACTTTTCCTCTGCATTCACAACTTAGCTAAATGGCACAAGAAGCCTAGTTTTCTTCCTGCTTTCAACATGCTTTCCTCACTAAGCTTAATCATGTCTAGCTTTTGATTTAAAGTGAGAGACATGTAACTCTTTCTTTCACTTGAACACTTAGAGGCCACTGCAGAGTTATTAATAGACCAGATTTCAATATTGTGTCTCAGGCTGACAGAGAGGGACAAGGGAATGGGTGGTTGGTGAAAGAATCAAAACACTCAAAACATTTATCCAATTAAGTTTACTGTCTTATATGGGCATAGTTTGTGGCTCCTGAAAAATTATAATAGTAATATCAAAGATGACTGATCACAGATCACCATGACAAATATATAATAATGAAAAAGTGTAAAATACTGCAAGAATTACCAAAACGTGACACAATCATGAAGCGAGCAAACGTTGGAGAAAATGGTGCTGGTAGACTTCCTCAGAGTTTCCACAAAACTTCAATTTGGAAAAATAGTGATATCAGCAAAACACAACAAAGCCAAACACAGTTAAATGAGGCATGTCCGTATGTTTAATCCAACAACTGGCTGAAGAAAATGAACTTTTACAGGAATGGCTCTAGATATGTGTCAGGGGTAAGGGTATATTTCCTAAACTGCTGCAATCAATCTTATCAACAACTGCAATTTCTGGAAAAACATTAATAAGATGGGGGTAGGATGGGGAGACAGTGGGGCAGGGGAATATGTAGGAGTTGGTGATAGTGATAATAGTGGTGACAGTGGTGTGGTGTGTGTCTGTGCCTTCATGTAAAGGTGTATGCACTGGACTGTGAATTGTGTGTGAAAATGAAAGTGTTAATTTTTCAATCAGGTCCGACTCTCTGCAACCCTATGGACTGTAGCCTGCCAGGCTCCTCTGTCCATGGAATTCTCCACACAAGAATACTGGAGTGGTTTGCCATGCCCTTCTCCAGGGTATTTTCCTGACCCAGGGATCAAACCCAGGTCTCGTGCTCTGCAGGCAGATGCACTGAACTAGCAGGCTTTTATCAAGACCAAGGTGGGGATAAGGTCCACAAGGCCAAAGTCAGAATATGAATCTGAAAGTGTGAAACACTCAGGCAAAAATGGAAAAGCACCATCAACAACAAAAAGAAAGCAACTTCTGAGGTCATGGAAAGTGAGACTCCAGAATCCTGTTACTAGCTCCGCAAATCCTCTAAATCTCACTTGGTGTATAGAGTCGAGCCTCCTCACTGGGCAAGCAGTGAAGAAGAGCTGATTGAAAGATGATTCTATAGGGGTACTATCTGCATGCTTGTTATGGTAGTTGGAACAAATAATTATTCAAATGGCCTATGTTTTTTATCAGCATCATTTCTCTTCCCAATTTTCTTTCTAAAGTGTCTGCACTTTAAAATTGCTAAAAGAGGGCAATATTTAAACCAAGAATTAAGTGCTTGAAGAAACTTTGGGACAAAAATTTCTACAGGTAAAATTTTGCTAAAGAGGCTTTATCCCTCTGACATACCACATATATATTGCAAGATTTTTCAAAACACTCTTTATAAAAATACTATTTAAGAACTGCATGTTTAGCATTACTCAGTTTCCTCATAAATCTCTTGCCTTTTAATAAGCTAAGTGGCTATCTGTTAAATTTCTCTGATTTATTGATCTCTTTTGAGAGCTGAAGATGTGTCCAGATACTAAGTGATTAAATGTGGATGAAAATGGTACATCACCATAATAATGACAGAAAAAAGAATCGTGACTAGGCATACAGAAGACCTCACAGAAATGCATGTTGACAGCTTCTTAAAAGGGCAGGTTCCAGAGCCACATAGAAAACTGTACCATCAAGCTAGTTTTTAGAGGAAAATCTTCCTGTTTCCTCCCATTTGAGGTGCATTCACGTTCACTGGCTCAGCAGTTCCACGGGGATCACACACAGCCCGCTCACAATTCACTGTTTCAAGTAGTAGGAATTTCAGTGAAACTGAAAGGAATCTTAGATTCTGTTTTCACTTTAGCCACCAAACTATGTGACTCATAAAGGATATTTCAACTTTTCTGAGATGTGCATTCTTCAACTGTTAATCAAAGGAAATCCTTGCTGAGGATAGTCATCAAGCTCTCTCTTTTAAAACACTGATTTAACAGAACATGATGGCGGCGCTACAAAAGATTGTTTAATGTCACAGGTCTTTTTTCTAATTGCTAAAGCGCCACCTGTTGGAAATACTGATATTACATTCTAATACTCTGAAACACTTGTATCAGAAAGGTAAGAAATGTTAAGTGCTCATCCACAAAAGGGGCTTCCCAGGTGGCTCAGTGGTAAAGAATCTGCCTGCAGGAGAGCAGGAGACTAGGGTTTGAAACCTGGGTCGGGAAGATCCCCTGGAGAAGGCCATGGCAACCCACTCCAGTATTCTTGCCTGGAGAATCCCATAGACAGAGGAGCCTGGCAGGCTACATACAGTCCATTGGGTTGCAGTCAGACATGACTGAAGTGACTGAGCACAGCACATCCAAAAAAGAGAATCTAAATTCAAAAGGCAAATAATGAAAATGGTACCAGCAAAACACTCTCTTCTGACAGTGTTACTACAGTCCAATTGCACAATTTATTACCTCTATATAACACTAAAGATCTAGAAACTCTATTATACTATTCAGCAGGAATTTTTTTTAATGACATGAATATCTACAAAAAATATAGAAAAATCAATATTGCTTTAATAGACTGAGAAAGAATTTATAGGCGGTTCTCAGCTTAAGAATGTGTTGTGTTTTAAAAGCTTGTGTGTAAGCCAGATATTTGAAAACACATCTTCCATGAAAGTGGCATTATATAAGCTAGTTAAACTGACAGTCTTCACAACTTACTTAAACCAGGATGCACAGCCTTGTGGTATGTGTGAAGTCGCTTCAGCCATGTCCAACTCTTTGTGACCCCATGACTGTAGACCACTAAGCTCCTCTGTCCATGGAATTCTCTAGGCAAGAATACTAGAGTGGGTTGCCCTGCCCTCCTCCAGGGGATCTTCAAAGCCCAGGGATAGAACTCGTGTCTCCTGAGGCTCCTGTACTGCAGGCGATTCTTTACCAAAGCCCCTGCTTATATGCACAGCCTTGCAGAATTATTATATAGTTTCTGAATGTCGTTCACAGCACTGCTTCTTTGGAACCCTGAATTCTGAATTTCAACTTGAGATGCCTAGACTGGAACTCCTTTGCCCCTTTCCAAAGGGAGCAAGCAAGGAGGAACACCAGGATTAAGGGCAACAGGTAAAAAAAGAGCAGGGTAGGATAATTTACTCCCTACAGACATCAAGAGCCTCTTGATAAGGGTGAAAGAGGAGCGTGAAAAACCTGGCCTAAAACTCAATATTCAAAAAACTAAGATCATGGCATCCAGACCCGTCACGTCATGGCAAATAGATGGGGGAAAAGTGAAAACAGTGGCAGATTTTATTTTCTTGGGCTCAAAAATCACTATGGATGGTGACTGCAGCCATGAAATTAAAAGACACTTGCTCCTTGGAAGAAAAGCTATGACAAATGTAAGACAGCACATTAAAAAAGAGATACCATTTTGCTGACAAAGGTCCGTATAGTCAAAGCTATGGTTTTCCAGTAGTTGTGTACGGATACGAGTTGGACTGTAAAGAAGGCTGAGCACCGAAGAATTGATGCTTTTGAATTATGGTGCTGGAAAACACTCTCATCCCTTAGACTGCAAGGAGATCAAACCAGTCAATCCTAAAGGAAATCAACTCTGAATATTCATTGGAAAGACTGAAGCTGAAGCTCCAATACTTTGGCCACCTGATGTGAAGAGCTGACTCTTCGGAAAAGATGGGAAAGATTGAGGACAGGAGAAGATGACGTCAACCTCGAATGAGATGGGTGGGTGATATCATTGACTCAGTGGACAGGAATTTGAGCAAACTTCAGGAGATAAGGAAGGACCAGGAAGCCTGGTGTCCTGCAGTCCATGGGATCACACAAAGAGTTGGACGCAACTTTGCAACTGAACAACAGACATGTATCTGTATAAAAGGCCTTACTTTAGATCAGACTCTCCTTAAATGTTCTGAACTGGGACCAAAGACAAAATTCACTAATCTCACTTCACTCAAGAAATGAGATGACCAAAGGACTAGAAAGATGATAAAAAGCTGTTGACATGGAAGTGCTCAACCTGTGGTGAAAAGGGACAAATAAATGACAAGCATCTCAATTCAACAAGTGTTCTAAGGAAGATGTGAATAAGCAAGGGCCCCTGGGAACATAAAGGAGGGGGAGACCCAGGCTAGACAGCCTAAAAAAGGCTTCATAGTAGCACAGATTCATTTGAGCTCAGACTCAGAATACTGGATATTGAGTATCCAGTGGGATACTGTCACCTGAGATTCTCCATCTGTCTGTCTCTGTTTACCTGCTCAGTCATGTCCAACTGTTTGCGACCCCATGGACTGTAGCCTGCCACACTCCTCCATCCATGGGGTTTTCCAGGTAAGAATACTGGAGTGGGTTGCCATTTCCTGCTCCAAGGGATCTTTCCAACCCAGGGAGGGACCCCAAGCCTTTTGTGTCTCCTGTGTAGCAGGTGGATTCATTACTGCTGGAGCCATTGGGGCTACTTCACCACTATCCCTATAGATACAGGTTTATTGTTAATCAAGGTTCTTTAAAGAAATAATCAGTGTATTAATCAAACTGGAAGTCTTCTCCAAAGAGTCAAGCATTTTAACATAGCCTTTTCCCACTCACTGAGAGTTGTTAATGGTAAAGAGTGAAAACCAAACATCAGTTTTAACTGACTGCAGGAAATGAAAGATATTTCACTTTAAAAAGTTTTCTTAAAAAATTCATTAAGATAATTCAGAAGTTTTAAATGTTTATCCCAGCAAATAACTTGGGAGCTCGCTCTGATTTCCCCTCCATTCTGACATAGCCCTAAATAGATAAGGCTGCCTCACCTTAAGAAGACATGATTCTAAAAAGTTGTATATGAGGAAATCCTGAATATATTGTCATTTAAAATCCACAAGGGGAATTAGGTAATCAAAGAAACCACTCAGTAAATATATTTCCATGAAATCAAAATCTTTTAATAATACGAATTTACCCTCAGTTTCATTATTATACTTTTCATCCCAAGAAGTTCACATACAGAGTTTTTACAAAGTGGTATTCTGGCAGTTGATATCATAATGTCGATGCATATTAACACTCTGTATTGAAGAGGTATCATTAAAATTGCATGGCACATTATTTGCTATGAAGTAGCGCAGTAGCAATTGGGAGAAGGTTCCTAGCTTTACTGTACTCTACTTGACGGCTTCTATGGTTCTCACAGTTGCATCCCGGGATTTCTCAAGTGTTGCCCCACCCATTTTCCCTTTCCTAAAAGGCCACAAGGCTTGTGGACAATGATTGGCTCAGCAAGACAAAACTCAGATGCCTCCGAATGAGAAAACCTCCTCCCAACCACCCTGGGCTGCCCCTTCTCCTGACTACCTAGCCCATTCTGGACAGCGTGAGTCTGGCTCACACCTAAGTATCTGCCCAATCCTGCTTTCCGACTTGTGCTTCTAACAACCCAGGGTGCGCCCCATACCTTGTCTCCCTAACACTAACAGGTATTGGGCCTGAAACATACAGAAACACAATCCTAGCCTCGGCTTCTGCTCCATTTTGGCATTTCCACTTTTGATACATGATTTTACTATTCCTTTTAAAATCCAACTGGATCAAACCCAATGCTATGGAGTGTTCACTCATAAATTTTCAAGTGGCCCAAAGCAGTAGGCTCTGCTTTATCCAGGGGACAGCTCCCAGCTCCCCAGGAAACCTCAGGGGACGTGTATGCCTTCTTCTCCAGCTACAAGACTGCAGAGTGGGTCTCCTGCAGGTTCTCCTCAAGCTTCAGTCCCAGGTTGTCAATTCCAATGCTGGTGACTGGCGGTACACTGCTTTCAGCTGGCTCTGCCGTGCGTGTCGGAGTGGAGCAGTACAGGATGAACCCTATCATGATGACGGTGAAGGACAGGATGTAGAGTCCTGAAAACTAGGAGGAGAGGATAGGCTAAGATAGTGGTCTCTCACATATACATCTTTGCTGCTGCCTCCTGTCCACTGAGTTTGGAGAGTTACCGTCTCATAATCTTTTTATCTGAAAATTTTCCAAGGAGATACTAAGGACCAAAACTGTCCCAAGTATATGTACTGGTGAATGTGTGATCTCTGCCAACATTACACAGCCCATCAGTCAACTGGGTAAAAGATCTTAGATCTCTAGGAAATGGACTCTTGCCTTTCTCTGCAATAATACAGCTACATCCCACCTCACAACTAGTCCCATTTACTTAGTGGAGAGATAGAAAGGAAAGACTCAGATTTAGACCCTAAACAACAACATATAAAAACGGCATGAAACAATAAGAAAACAGAATGGGTTGGAGAAGGAAAAGAGAAATAAACTGAAAGAGAAGAAAAAGTGAGACACATTCTCAAGGGTAGAAGGAGAAACGAAATAGGTTTTGAAATGAGTATTACATAGATTGCTGGTTACCTCCAGCTATGGGCTTATACGGGTCACTATTGGTTTCAACGTGTTAATGTTTCATAGATGCTCAATTACTTCTTAACCTTAAACTTTTAGAACCCTGGAATAGCCAGTTCAGTTCAGTTCAGTCGCTCAGTCGGTTCCAACTCTTTGTGACCCCATGAATCACAGCATGCCAGGCTTCCCTGTCCCTCACCAACTCTCAGAGTTCACTCAAACTCATGTTCATTGAGTCTGTGATGCCACTGAGCCATCTCATCCTCTGTCGTCCCCTTCTCCTCCTGCCCCAATACCTCCCAGCATCAGGGTCTTTTCCAATGAGTCAACTCTTTGCACAGGTGGCCAAAGTATTGGAGTTTCAGCATCAGTCCTTCCAATGAATATTCAGGACTGATCTCTTTTAGAATGGACTGGTTGGATCTCCTTGCAGTTCAAGGGACTCTCAAGAGTCTACTCCAACACCACAGCTCAAAAGCATCAATTCTTCAGTGCTCAGCTTTCTTCACAGTTCAACTCTCACATCCATACATGACCACTGGAAAAACCATAGCCTTGACTAAACAGAAATTTGTTGGCAAAGTAATGTTTCTGTTTTTCAATATGCTATCTAGGTTGGTCATGACTTTTCTTCCAAGGAGTAAGTGTCTTAATTTCATGGCTACAGTCACCATCTGCAGTGATTTTGGAGCCCCTCAAAATAAGTCTGACACTGTTTCCACTATTTCCCCATCTAATAGCCAGAGCCCTGCCCAAAGGTAGAAGGTATACAATGGATTCAGTGATGATGCAAAGCCAGTGATAATTTCAAGCAGAGCAGGAGCCAAAATAATTTCCTCCGTGGGTTTCATTCATGGATCCAGTCTCAGCACAGCACCCAGCACATAGCTATTATTGAATAAATTTTTTTTGGTGGGGGGGAGGGGCAGCCATGGTAGTTTAGGAGAAGGTGATTCAGAGAAGATTAAGGGGGAGTTAAAACTATTTCAGTTCAGTTCAGTTGCTCAGTCATGTCCAACTCTTTGTGACACCGTGAATCGCAGCACGCCAGGCCTCCCTGCCAACATAATCTCCCGGAGTTCACTCAGACTCACGTCTATCGAGTCGGTGATGTCATTCAGCTTCTCATCCTCAGTCGTCCCCTTCTCCTCCTGCCTCCAATCCCTCCCAGCATCAGAGTCTTATCCAGTGAGTCAACTCTTCACATGAGGTGGCCAAAGTACTGCAGTTTCAGCTTTAGCATCATTCCTTCCAAAGAAATCCCAGGGCTGATCTCCTTCAGAATGGACTAGTTGGATCTCCTTGCAGTCCAAGGGACTCTCGAGAGTCTTCTCCAACACCACAGTTCAAAAGATCAATTCTTCAGTGCTCAGCTTTCTTCACAGTCCAACTCTCACATCCATACATGACCACTGGAAAAACCGTAGCCTTGACTAGAAGGACCTTTGTTGGCAATGTCTCTGCTTTTC